>APFE030187937.1:211387-251584 GCA_000404065.3 Pinus taeda | reverse complement strand
CATGAAGGTAATGAAGGTGAAAGAGAAAGGTATAAATCTAATTTCAATCATATTTCCTTTGATCATGTAAAGCATGGTAAATTTCCACAGAAGCATTGGAAAAGAATGGCATGTTCTTTTTGTGGTTTGGTTAACCATAGTGTTTCTAGATGTTGGAAAAGAATGGCAACATACAAGAAACATTTGAAGGAAAGGAGGCAAGAAGCCAAAGTTCCATTGAACAATGCAAATGATGCTATCACGAAAATGAACATGTGTTGCACTTATTGCCATAAGCATGGACATACTGCTGAAAGGTGTTGGACTCTAAATCCAACAATGCTTCCATGAAAGTTGAAGAAATGGGAGAAAGAGTATGGCAAGAATGGGAAGGAAGTTTCCATCATCGATATGTGTCAGGATGATACACATGTTGATATCGATGTGCAGTTAAAGGAAGCACCTTTGAAATGGATTGGTAAGAAATGGTTAGAATTCTTATCCAATTAAAGTGGCATGTCTTTTGATTGAATGCATTTCTTTGTTAAGGGAATGCAAGTTGCAGGATGGTAAAAGATGAGTATGATACTCACTAGTTTTGCAGCAATGATTTTCATTTTAGCTCTTGTCAGCCACATGTGTTTTCGTTGGGTTGAAGTACCTGTTGGTCTTTGCAAAAGAAGAGTTGAAGTTGCACCTGTACATAGATGTTGTAGGTGTGTTTATCGAACAGTATATAGTTCATTGTTTTTGATCCATACATATGTTTGTAAATGTATCTTGTTGACAGTCGACTAGTGTTGCTTGTGAGCACACTTTTACATTGTCTATTGTGTCACATGTTTCATCGACTTGTGTCGATTATGCCACTTATGTTGTTGACTTGTGTCGATTGTGGTGTACATGTTTTGTCGACTTGTGTCAGTTGTGTACACACTTGTGATGTTGATGGTTTAGTCCATTGTTCAACATATTTCAGGACAAATTGTTGTTGAGGATTGTCTTGTTGCACAAGATGCCTATGGTGTCATTTGGTGTAGGGAAGGAATTTGGTGCAAAGTTGTACACAATTCTATGAGCTGGAAAAACATGCATGCAAAGAGGGCTCAAATTTCAGCATGGGTCTCTACTTCTTTTGAGAAGTTTTTGCAGCAAGTTTCCCAAGAGTTTGGGATGAGCATTTGCAGTACATTTAGCATGCTACAGCCGGTAAAAGCCTTCTCATTTGGGAGGCAACTCTTCTTCTGGAGCAGAGGTGCCATGGATGGGCATTGTGACAGTTGGCAAGCCCACATGTTCAGAGGAATATTTCGGCTCATATATCAGCAATTTTCATTGCTGGTTCCTGCAAATTTTCAGATTGTCTGGCGAAGAAACTTGGTCAGGATTCAACAAGTGCTTGGCTTATGCAGCAAAAAGTCGCCATGACGACAGTTGGCAAGGCAGGACATTTTGGCATCAGTATGCTCTTTTGCCTGAACGAAAGAGGATATTTTTGTTCCTCAAGTGCTCTACAGTTCAGTTCAGAGATCCAGTCAGCTTTTGGGGACCAAAAGCCTTCTCATTTTGGAGGTGTGATCAGGAGTTGAGGACCAAGTATCGTAAAATGGTCAAAAATGAAAGTGCTCAAAACTGGTTTGGACCTAAACGACTGGATAGAGCTCATCCTGCTAATTTCAGCACCATAAACGGTTCAAAAAATAGTCTCAGTATGCAGAAGTTATGCGAAAAACAAAATCGCCCAATGACTCTTAATTTTTGCATTTTTCCAAAAAAATTTAAAAAAGAATATTCCACAGAATATTCCTTGGAATATTCCTCTTGGGGCAGCCAATGACAGGGAGACACGTGGCAAGCCCAGAGGCTTCCACGTGGCCCAGGGTGGCATCAACAATTTGGGCATATGTTTAAAATTTTGGTCGAGCATGTGGTTTGAACCCACGACCTCATAACAAACAATACAACGCCTTACCCACAAGCCATGCGTATAAGCCTTGCTATGGGTGCTAGCAGATATGCATATGAAGTTTAAATTTCATTAAGGTCAGGCCCCAAGGGGGCCAGCCCCCATACACGTGATCGTCGCCATTAAATCAAGGGCCTAACCCTTAACCGTCGGCACAAAATCCGAGATAAACTGTTGTTCAATTAAATCCCGTTCACATGCATAGTTATGACAAATGGATAACCGGTGGTCAGTTAGCAGTGGAATTGGCAGAGTGCCAAAATTGGTGGGCCCTCCATATTTGGTGGGCCTATCTGTACTCTAACTAAAGTTAGCTGGAGTCTTTTTAGGACCAACAGGCAGTTGGGAGTAAATGGCCATAACTTTGGCTAGGAAAGTCCGTTTTGGAAGAATTTGTTTTTTATTTTGGGTCTCTTCGACCTTTTGAAGTCATTGGAATAGGTTTCATAGCCATCTGAGGTCATTTGCAAGTGTGTTTACTTCATGGAACTTCCAGGAGCCACAAGGGCCAAATCAGTTTGTGAGCTGCATTGGGAATTGTGCAGCTATTCAATGTGGAACAAAGGTCATTCCTAAAGGTTTTTAGCATTATGAATCCATTTATACACCTCGTTTTTCCTGTTGAAGCATTCTTCCCACTATTTAGCTTCATGGAAGCTTTTAGAGCCATTGGGGCCATTTCAGTGCTTGAGCTGTTTGGGGGCTGTGTTCATCCATTTTTGGTGATTCAAAAGCCTATGTCTGTTATTTTTGATCTTATGAGTCTAATGGCAGATGTTTTAGAACCAATTGGGGTCATCTTGACCTCAAAATTCTCCATGAAAGTTTAAAGGACCATGAGGGCCAATTGGGGAGAGTACTGCATAAGGTACAATTTCATTGTTTAGTGCTTGGGAAAGAGCATGCATAGCTAATTCCTATCTTCTGATTCTGTATTTATAGTTAGATATGTCTTTTGGGACACTCATATGCTTGTATTAGCCTTTGTAGCATTTTTAATACAAGAGGAAAAGCCTAGTTGGAGAGGCTTGGTCCAGCAGATGTAGCCCAGAAGGGGTGAACTGCTTTATCATTTTGATGTCTTTATTTGTTGAAGATGATATGCTAAACAAAATTGATATAAATAGTTAACAGCAAATATACATAAACTACATACACACATAATCACCTATTCAGCTGCAGAAAGTTATTTGTCTTATTCCGCAAGACATCAAACTTCAAGTATGTGTATTTCAAAGACTTCTAAGTCTTTACTTTATTATTTCTTTTAGGCAGAGCCTGTAGAGGGCCAGGTAGCCTCTAGAACTCATCCTCTCTTTAGAGGTGACATGTCTAGTGAATGCCCCTACAGTCTATCTCTATATAAGAAATAAGAAGTTTTCACCTTTTTAGAGGTCACTTGGAGTATATAACTCATATTTAAAATTATGGAAAATGGATACCTTGCACCCTTAAACAAGTACATTCCATTTTCAAATCATTAACTCAGTAAACTGATTTAATTAATTACAACTCAAGTATAACTCAATCTTATCTCCTTAATTCAGGGGATAACTCTTACAAGACTTCAGAAAGACTTCTAACTTGAATTTATCCAACTAATTAATTTAAAATAAATAAATTAATTATTTCCAAATAGATGTTAAGACTAAATTCGATTTTAATTCAGAATTTAATTCAAAGAAAAATTAAATTGGAATATTCTTTTTGCTATATTTCAATGGTATATACATTAATCTGATTCAGATTCTAATCAATATAAATACCCATGCCATATGCAAACTATAAAGACTTGTACGTCGGTTCTACAAGACTACAACAATTTTGAAAGGTAATCGAACGCAATAATGACAAACAAAATAAATGTTCTCAAACTTATGACGAAAATTTCCACCATTTAAAATAAATTTTTAATATGAATTCCTCTCAGACAGAGAGAATAGATACACTATCCTTGAAAACTCAGGGATCCAATTTTTATATTGGATTGTGCCATTACTGCAGTAATTAACTCAGCTGAAGCTGAGAGATTTTGGGTAGGGTAATTAACTTAGTAACCTCGATGCCTCCCATGACAAGAGTAGGCACGATGGTTGTTGCAGCAATGCTAACCATTAAAAGACAATGCTACATCTCTTGCCATTGCCAATCTAGTATCATACCCATTCTTCCTTTCCCTTTGAATATTAATGCAGACTATGAGAAAATAAAAGGAATTACATGAAACCCTAAGGAAGAAGTTGCATATCTGAGCTCACAGGGTCTAGGTTTTATAGCCACTATGTTACTCTTACAACAGCCTTTTTGCTAATTTGATTTCCAACACAACCAAAAATCCTTCGGATTTTCCCTACTTTTCTCGAAATAAGATTAAAAGCCACTACCTCCATGTTGAAAAGGCTTATCCATGGTAGTTAGAGGTTAATTATCCATAAATCTTATCTCTTATTATTTCAGATAATTCATATCTCTAACATGTTTAATTTTCTTTCCAACTTCTTTTACCAGCGTGTGCATGGATAATATTTCTATATCCATAAGTAGGAAGTTGGATTTTGGGATCATACCTTTCCGGATCATTGGATGAGTTCAAGCTCTCACATATATTTCTAAAACCACATATAAGGTCAAACATATCTGAATCCATATGGGTAATGGAATGAACCCCATCCGATAGTCTCACCTTCTATTTTTTACAGAGGAGCTAGTGTATTACCATCATTAGTGGAATGATTTATTGTGATTCCATCTGGAAAGTGATATTTTTGCTTTTAGAATCTAATGCATTAACTGTGGTTAAACATAAGCACATCTGAGCAAAATGCTAATACATTCAAAAAAAATATGACAACGCATGAGGAACAAGCATCAGACCCGTGTCTCCAGCACCAAAAAATAAGAAGAGTGTACCATATTGATGAGCCCCAAAAATGGGTAATTATATGGGGTCATTTAGCCTCCTAACGCAGCTTAATCCACCATTCTCATTAGTTTATTGCATGTTTTTTATTATATTTATGCTAATAGAGTGAATTGGGTTAGTCATTATGCCAAAAAGTTGAATGTGTGCTTTATGCAGATTTTTGGTCAATTTTGAGACAAAATCAAAGGTTTAATGAGCATTTGGCAGCCAAATTCGAGGAAGAACAAGGGAGAGGATTTGTAGGAGGGTGTCCCATTTATTTATGAACCCTTACCTCAAATTTTCCATCAGAAACTCAAAGCACAAGTAGCCACATCTGTGCATCCAAGGGGCAGTTGTGCAATAAAGTAGGATTGTTGTTTATCTCTAGCTTTAGAAAGCTAAGCCCCTTGATTTTAGGAGAGATGTTGAAGGCTCAAAATGCATAAATAGCAGGGCTTAGGTGCTTAGTTTTTTTAGTTAGGTTTTAGCCATTTATTAGTATATTTTCACAATTTGGTGCAGCATTGTGTTCAACTAATTTTTGAGTTCCTTTTTTAGAACAGTTTATGTAATGTAACATCTATTTTTGATAATGAAGATGAAACCGTTTTTTATCCAGCACTGATCTCTTTCAGAGGGTGGAATCTCTTGGGTTAGGGACCAACCCAAGCTGCCCAACACCTCCTACTATGTACTTATATGCTTTTGCTTCAGTTCATGAGTTAATTTCTATTGCATAGATTCATTTTACTTATTTAGATTAGGTTTCTTTTGATGGTTAGTATAGTTGTTGTTGTTTTAGTTGCTCAAGTAGGTTACTGCAATGACATAATAAGATTCAAAAATGCCAACTGTAGGCCCTGATATCCTTTCTCCCTTCCTAGGACTATGATTTGAGGTCAAGGCACTTCTGCTGCCACCCAAAACACAGTTTTTGCTCTTCCATGCAACTGCTAGTGTGATAACTTGATTTGGAAAGATTGATATTGGTTCCGATTCAGTTCCTCAAATCATTTCCTAATCTTTTATCATATATCTCTATGCATGTTTCTTTGTTCATAGGTTACTGTTCAACATTTTTTGTTTGTAGGTCAGAAATTAGGTCAAGCTAGACAAAGTTCTATTTTCATGGTATAGTTAGTTCTTTATTTGGTCAGTTTTGATAAGTAGATGTGTAGATCTCTTGCAGGACACCTCATCTCACCTTACATCTATAGAGTAGCTAGCACCAGCTCACTTCTCATAGATTTCCCAGCTCATTCGCAACATTTCTCCAATCTGCCCTAATTTTTGCGTTTTTTCCCATAAAGTTACTTTCTTGCTATTTGAACAAATCCAACCATCACGTTCATCTCTGATATTTGTTGACAAGTTCTAGAAACCTAAAAACCTTCATCTAGCCTTCAGTTCCCCTTTCCCATCATTTTTTCCACCTTCAAAACTCCAAAAATAGTTCTCGGCCTCCTCTTGTAGATCGTCTTGTAGATCCCCTGCAACCTCCTACAGAATTTTCTGTGAGTGATTTTTCAAAGTCCGATCACTATGGAAGTACTTAGAAGGGTACTAGGTACTTCTTAGAACTTATCCACACCTTCCTCATCCTCTGCAAAAGCCAAGTCCATCTTCCCTTGCCACCAAACCTCTGCACAATCGCAACCAGATAAATCACAAGCATAATAATTCCACATAAAAACACTCAAAAGTACAAAAAGATATTTTCTTCTCATTTCTTTTTAGAAGTAGTTTGAATAAATGCAATTTACCTTTTCATTAGCTAATGGAACTCATTTCATCACTTTTCATCTCTTTTCTTACAAAAGTAGGGTTAATGGGTAAATTAGGGTTTGCTAGGGTCTTGTAGGGTTTACGTTACATTTAAGTTTTCCTTCCCTTTGTGCAAATAAAATAGCCCCCATAGAGTTATTTTCTTTCATCACAATTAAAGCTTCTTCTAGGAACTCATAGAAGTTAGCTTAAGCTCCTAGCGAATTAGTGCTAGCTACTCAAGTGATAGCCTACAGTAAGAGCTAGTACTTGTGCATAAAACATTGTCCCTTCCAAGTTTGTTATGAACTACCGGGTTGATAAAGGTAAAGAAGGAAGCCCCAAGAGTTGCAGCATTATTACTGCAATACTGGAGGTCACCACTTTTTGGCACCATTGCTGGGGAAGCGTCATAGATTTTTGTGATTATTGCTTTCTTCTATTTTCTACTGCAACATTCTGCTAAGTAGTTTATTTCAGCAAAAGTAGAGTAGTTGTTTCATTTCACAATTCTACAATTTCAATTTTGCAAAAGTAGATTAGGCGTTTCAATTTTGAAATTTCCATTTATGCAAAAGTAGATTAGTCATTTCCTTCTTTCATTTCAATTCTACAATTTCCATTTTAGCAAGAGTAGATTAGTCATTTCCTGCTTTCATTTTAATTCTGCAATTTCCATTTCAGCAAGAGTAGATTAGTCATTTCCTGCTTTCATTTCAATTCTACAATTTCCATTTTAGGAAGAGTAGATTAGTCATTTCCTTCTTTCATTTCAATTCTACAATTTCTATTCCAACAAAGTAGATTAGTCCTTTCCTTACTTTTGTTTCAATTCTGCAATTTCATTTCAGCATGTTCATTTCAGTTAGTTGCAATTTGTTTTTCAATCCATTTCAGTTTTGCCGGTACAAGCAGAAAAAACAAAAACCACCCAAAAATATTTCCTTTACATGCCTCGTAGGAGTAGATATAATTTAGAAAAATGCTTTTCCAACACCCCCACTACTTCACACAGCCAACCTTCTCCCTTCTTCAGTGGCTGCAATCAAGAAACAGCCTTAGGTAATAGCCAGACATATTTGAAGAACCTATAGGGGAAGAAGAAGAAGAAAAAATTCCTCTGGAGCCAATGGCTGAAAACAGAAATGTTGGGAGTAGTACCTTTTCTTCCAACTCATCCATTAAAGGTGAAATTGGAAACATGTGGGAAGAATTAAAGAGTAAGATGCAACAGATTCTTGCTATGCATATCAAAAGAAATCAAGAGGAAGCAGAGAGGGCTTTGGCCATTTTTTGTCCTAGGTGCACCAAGAGGCATCGTATGAATGAATACCCATTGAAATCTACAAAGGTTTGTTCAATCTATGAAGAAAACCATTCTACAGACAAGTGCACTTCCTTGCCCAGACTTAAAGCTATATACCAAATGGCTGCAAAAGTCATTGAACAGACCTATTACATAGACCAAAGGAGGCTGCATGGACCTAGACCATATCAGCAGGGGATGCAAGGGACATCTCAAGCATACTATAACCCCAACCAAGTCACTTCTATACCTTCTTTGGCCACCATGCTCATCCTTCCTGGTCCACGCCTCCTCCTTGGTCCTTCACATCTCCATGTCATGCCCAGCTAGCTACTCATCCATTTTACCCCTATGCTCAGCCATAGCCTTAGTGGAATGCACCTCATTAGGGTTTGATGCCCCAGTACAACTCTCCTCCCGCTCTTTTTCCTCCACCACCTACTCAACTGCAACCATTGCCTCTTGCTCCACCAAGGCAACCCCAAATTCCTGCCCAACCGAACCTGAACCCAAATAATAGACAGACCCAACAAGTATATAGTGGGGAACCACCATTTCCAAACCCACACATTGGAGTAGATCAACCCAATTACAATGCTAGGGTACAACACTTCCAAACAACTCTTCTTGAGCTCAATGATATTCACCATAGCTCAGGTGAGTATTGCAAAAAAGAGGTTATATTGATATCATTGAAGGACCACATCCAGCAGAAGAAGACGCATAAGAGAAGGTCAAAGAACCATTGGTTGCACTTGGTGAAGAGAGGACATGAAAATTAGATATCGATAGAGCTCCGCCATGGTTACCATCAAGTCGTCCATGTATTCAAGAGAAAAATCAGCAAAAAGAGGATGATGTGAAGGTCATGGTAGAAGGTGACATAAAAAATGATCTAGATCAGCAAAAGGACCGAGGACATCACAACTATATTCAAATATGGTCCCAGACAGTCATTAAGTTGTAGCAATAATCTCTCCCTCAACGATGCTTCATCCCTTCAAAGTGAAATCATTTGGTCTCTGAAATCCGAATCCCTATCAAAGCATGCATTTCAGGTCTCCACATCTTTTTCTCTATCATCTTGATGTGCACATGGCTCCATTGGAATTATTCTTATACTTGGAAATGGTTTTGTTTTTCAATTAGGGTAGGGTAGGGAAAAAAAGGAAAAGGAAAAAATGAAAAATAAGAAAAAAAGTAAAACTCCAAGGTGAAAACCTCCTCAGAGGCACCTCAGATTGGCTCATTGATTGAAAACCTCCATGAGGTGGTCAATGGGTTAAAAAGAAGAGAAAAGAAAAAGATAATAATATCCCTGGGTGAAAACCTTCCTTAGAGGCACCTAGGGCAGGCAATTAGAGTGAAAACCTCCTTGAGGCACCCTAGTTGTTTTCAAAAAAAAAAAGAGAAAAAGAAAAAGAAAAATAAATTTCCAGTTGTATTGCAAGTCTGCAGGAGAACTTCAGGAAGTAGTAGTAGGTGCCAAGAAAGCTCTGAAACCAACAGTATCACCTATCCTACTTTCTCCCACCCTTCTCCATCATTCTTGACATTCTTTGCACCTCACTATGCTTCTTTTCTGAAAATTGTGTTTTCTACAGGAGACTCCTGTAGAAATTACAGAGAGCTAGAAATGGATTTTAAAAGTAGTTTGGGGAACAGGGAAGCTTCATAAAGGTTTTATAAATCCCACTCCAATCTTCAAACCTCTCTTCCATCATTTCAAACTCTGCATTACAACCCAAGCTCATTTTTTCTTACTGTCCAAAAAACTGCAAAATGCTCTGATACAAAAATACATAGAGCAGAAATATGTTTTTTCCCTAACCTGAAAACCATGCATCCATTTAAAAAACAGTTTCATAGGGAGTTGTACAGAGATGATGGCAAAATGCCCAAGTAATTTTAGCCAATTCTAGTGCATGGTTTCAAAGAAAGCAGTTTCCATCAGCTTCAGCCATTTTTGCATTTTCTCCATATACATGGATTAATTTAAAAACTTGTTTCATGGGGAGATGCATATGGGTGATAGTAACATGTGCAAGCAATTTCAGCTAATTCTAGTGCACGGTTCCCAAGAAATTGACCTCCATCACTCTCAACCATTTTTAGTTTTTCTTAAAAACCTTGCATCCATTGATGACAATTTTTCTATGGGAGGTGCATAATGATGATGGAAGCATGCTCAGAAAATTTCAGGTCAATCCAGCCTACCGTTTGGAAGATATGGACAAAACAAGTCACTGCCCCATTAAAATATAGCATCCACAGCATGAGCATGCAAATCTAAAGGTTGAAGTAGACTCTTATAGCTTAGATCCAGCTAGGGGATGCCTACCCAAGAAAAATAGTCACACATTAGACAGCAACAAAGCATAGCAAGTGATACCCTTAAAAATCAAGCTCCAAAAGCAGAATCGGTGCAGCGATAGATGTGTAGAACACACAAGGAGTAGTATCTTGATTAAATATCAACTGTACAAGGAATTTGAGCCACCAATCCAAATGCCACAGGCACCAGCAGCAGAAATCCATGGATAGAACACCAAAGTCTAAGCATGCAACAACACAGCAACACGCAATTCTCGACTAACATTTAAGTGAGTAAACTCGCTCCTCTACTGCATGGGTATAGTTTAAAAATCACATGGACAAATAAGATGGTTGTGATTAAACTAGATCGGTGGCTAGCTAACTGGCCACCCTCATCCAGTTCAAATAGTGCTCAGCCAGAGCTCACACTACATGTGTGTCCAGTCAACTCATGAGAATCTGAAAACAGGTAGTGGTGGCTGCTTAAACTCCAACGTAATTGATGGGAGGTGATTGCGGACAAAAAGCATAAGGTTTCGTGATGACACTACAGTAGTGACCAATAGTCTAAATAATGCCAACACGCATTTTTTCCAGCTCACCATCAGTAGAAATATCTCAAAGAAAACATAAGTATGCCTCCTCAAAACTCCTTCACAACATTTTTTTTCCATTTCATCCTTGTCCACTTAGTTGTAGCAAGCTCTATACCACCACCATAACATTGAAATCATCATCTTCTATGGTTTCCAACAATTTTTCTGCTATCGACATACTACAGGAGGCTGTCACAGTTCTACAGGAGGACTAGTGAGTAGTCTTGCAGAAGAAAAAATGGGATTCTCATCCAAATTTGGGCTCGAAGAGGTAGGCTCGGTGCAAACCCACTTTGCATTTTCATATATACAAGGGGTGATGTGGTTGTAAGATAGAATGGAGCCTGAAAAGGGAAAGGAATTGCATTCAAAGTATTCTGCCTCCTTCTTAGGAAAAGCACAGTTTTCCTCTATTCTCTGTTTTTGAAGTATTGTCTCTTCTTCACCATAGTTTTCACATATATAGTGAATGATGAAATTTTAGGGAAGAATTAAGCCTGAAGAGAAGAGTAATTGGAAAAAAAAAAAGGGTATACCTGTTCCTTAAAGAAAAACATAGTTTTTTCTTTCTTTCTTAGTTTTTGAAAATTGTTGTCTCCCTCTTCACCTGAGATATTCCATAAGACTCTGAACATCATGACAAGGGGATTTATGAGGAAGGAATGTCTAAACTCAACCAGGCTACAAGAACACCCAGAGGTATGCTGAAGAAATAATAGAGGAATTTTCAAATTGGATGCCCTTCTTTGAAAAGCTTCATGGGTATGATGACGAAATAATAGAGGAATTTCCCTTGTCTTTGACATCGCACTCAAAAAATCATGCCACTACCAGTCTTAGGGGTCTCACTATAGAATTTGGCCTAGAACTCATCAACAGGGTTACCAATCTCCCACTTGGACTACCCTAGAGCAAGGAAGAAAAACCACTCGTTCAAGTTGCAAAGAACACCTTCTTCCAGCTAGATGAGCATCTTGTAGAGGACAAAAATGGAATCAGGAGAACAAGCATACCTTACTCCTTGGATGAGGTCATTTATCAGATTATCAAGTACATCTCTTGTGAAGGAAGGCACAACATAGTTTATGAGTACCATTTCAGACTTTTTCATGAGTTACAATATGGCATGGATCTTCTTGCACCCCAAAAAACCAGTATTCGTTATTTTCTCCTCCAATCCCTAATAGATTCCAGCAGTAAATTGAATGCAGGAGTTCTAGACCAATTGACTCGCCATGCGCTGATTAAACGGCTAGTAGAAGAGGCCTTCCACACATTCACAATACCCATAGCCTGAGAGATTTCTAGAAAATATGGCAGGGGAAGATGAAGAGGAATGAGAGAAAGAGGAAAAGACCAAAATAGAGAAAGAAGAACTTGAAATAGAGGAGGAAATCAAAACAGAAGATGAGAATGAAAAACCTAAAACAGAGAAGAAAAATACTAGAGCAGAGAGGAGGAAACCCAGAACAGAAAAGGAAAATACTAAAATAGAAAAGAAAAAGACTAAACCAGAGAAGAAAAATACTAAAGCAGAGAAGGAAGAAACTAAAAAAGATGAGAAGGAAACTAAAACAGAGCTTGAGGAAGGAAAGCTAACAGAGGCAAAGAAGACAAACGAAGAGGAAAAAGAGGAAGAAGAAAGACAACAATGGGATGAGGTGGATAGAAAGACAGGATTCCATGATAAAGAGGAGGATATCACATGAGAAGCATGGGATGTCAGGGAATCCATCAGAGCCATCATGGATGAAGAGATAGACTAGTTGCTCAGAGGATGAGCAACCCATTCAGTAGGGGGGTGATGATGGCCATCATGGATGAAGAGATAAACTAGTTGCTTAGAGGATGAGCAACCCATTCAGCAGGGGGTTGATGATAAGCCCCAAAACTGGGTAACTATATGGGCTCGTTTAGCCTCCTAACTCAACTTAATCCACCATTCTCACTAGTTTATTACATGTTTTTTATTACATTTATGCTAATAGAGTGAATTGGGTTAGTCATTATGCGAAAAAGTCTATTGTGTGCTTTATGCAGATTTTTGGTCAATTTTGAGATAAACTCAAAGCTTTAATGAGCATTTGGCATTGAAATTCGAGGAATAAAAAGGGAGAGGATTTGTAAGATGGTGTCCCCTTCATTTATGAACCCTTACCTCAAATTATCCATCAGAAACTCGAAGCACAAGTAGCCACATGAGTGCATCCAAGGGGCAGCCAAGAAAATAAAGAAGGATTGTTGTTTATCTGCAGTTTCGGGAAACTAAGCCCCTTGATTTTAGGAGAGATGTTGGATGCTCGAGTTGTATAAATAGAAGGGTTTAGGTGCTCAGTTTTTTTAGGTAGATTTGAGCTAGTTATTAGTAGATTTTTGCACTTTGGTGCAACATTGTGTTCAACTCATTTTCGAGTTCCTTTTTTGGAATAGTTTATGTAATGTAACTATTATTTTTGATAATGAAGATGAAATAGTTTTTGAGCCAGCACTGATCTCTTTTAGAGGGATGGAGCTCTTAGGTTAGGGCCCAACCCAAGCTGCCTAGCACCTCCTTCTATGTACTTATATGTTTTTGCTTCAGTTCATGAGTTAATTTCTGTTGCATAGATTCATTTTACTTTGTTATATTAGGTTACTTTTGATGGTTAGTATATTTGTTCTTATTTCAGTTGCTCAAGTAGGTTACTGTAGTGACAAAATAAGATTAAAAAAGGCCAACAACAGCCCCTGATCTTCTTTCTCCCTTCCCAGGACTATGATTTGAGGTCAAGGCACTTCTACTGCGACCAAAAACACAGTTTTTGCTCCTCCATGCCATTGCTAGTGTGATAACTTGATTTGGAAAGATTGATATTGGTTCAGACTCAGTTTCTTAGATCATTTCTCATTCTTTTACCATATATCTATTTGCATGCTTTTCTGTTCATTGGTTACTCTTCAACATTTTCTGTTTGTAGGTCAGAAATTAGGTCAAGCTGGACAAAGTTCTGTTTTCATGGTATAGTTAGTTCTTTCTTTGGTCAGTTTTGATAAGTGGATGTGCAGATCCCTTGCAAGACATGTCAATTCACCATACATCTGTAGAACAGCCAGCACTAGCTCACTTATCATAGATTTTCCAGCTCATTCACAACATTTTGCCAATCTGCCCTAATTTCTGTGTTTTTTTCCATAAAGTTGCTTTCTTGCCATTCGAACAAACCCTGATATTCCTTAACAAGTTCTCGACACCTCAACATCTTCATCTAGCCTTCAGTTCCCCTTTCCCATCATTTTTTCCACCTTCAAAACTCCAAAAATAGCTCTTGGCCTCCTCCTGTAGATCCTCTTGTAGATATCCTCCAACCTCCTGTAGAATTTCCTGTGAGTAATTTTTCAAACTCCAATCACTATGGAAGTATTTAGAAGGGTAATAGGGTCTTCTTAGGACCTTTCCACACCTTCCTCACCCTCTACAAAAGCCAACTCCATCTTCCTCTACCACCAAACCTCTGCATAATCGCAACCAGATAAATAACAAGCATAATAATTCCACATAAAATCACTCAAAAGCAAAAAAAGATGTTTTCTTCTCATTTCTTTTCAGAAGTGGCTTGAATAAATACAATTTACCTTTTCAGTAGTCAATGGCACTCATTTCATCAATTTTCATCTCTTTTCTTGCAAAAGTAGGGTTAATAGGTAAATTAGGGTTTGCTAGGGTTTGCATTACATTTAAGTTTTCATTCTCTTTCTGCAAGTAGAATAGTCCCTATAGAGTTAGTTTTCTTTCATTCTAGTTAAAGCTTCTTTTGAGAACTCATAGAATTTGTCTTAAGCTCCTAGCAAACTTGCGCTAGCTGATCAAGTGACAGCCTGCAGTAAGAGCTAGTACTTGTGCATACAGCATCGTCGTTTCCAAGTTTGTTACGAATTACCAAGTTGATAGAAGTAAAGAAGTAAGCCCTAGGAGTTGCAACATTATTGTTGAAATACTGGAGCTCACCACATATGCCGAACCGCGCCTACTCTCCCTGAATAATTTACGCAACTATCTTATTTGTTCAATGCCACTGTAATTGACAATTTACCACATGTAACTTTAAATTAATAGAATTGTAATGCTTGAAATTTCATGATTATACAGTGCATCCTTCCTTTTTTCGATTCAATGTATTAATCAATTCATGTATTTAGTATTCCTACTTCATACATTCTTTATATATATTGTCATTGAAAACCCGCCAAATGCCACTATCAAGAGAAATTGTAACAATGTGCAGCTGGGGTCTTGTACTATCGCATCCTTCTTTTCTTCCCAATATTTTGTTACTTTAAATATAGGGTATATATTTAGCATTCATTATTCTAATGAAGTAGTAGTCCAAAACTTTTGCTTCTCGTACATAACTATATAGGAGTAAGTCACTAACTCAATGTATTTCATCATAGTTCACTATTGATCATCATAGTCTTAGGTGTTTAGTTTACTAACTACTCAATTACTAATTTGATACTTATATGGCCACCAGTAATTCAGGTGTGTGTTCCGCTAGAACTTAGCATTCCTTCTTCCTTAATTTTAGAGCAATAATCTATATTCTAGATAAGCTAGTACAATTGAATGAATATCCCATAATTTCTCAAGTAGCCTCTATTTCCCTGGCTACTTATTCTGTAAAACCCTCTATACATTTTACAATTCTTGATACGACATATAAGATTATATATTAATATAAGCATAGTTTAAGAAGAAAATAATCCTAGTTCATTGTCTAAATAACCCGTTTTATTTATTTATTTATTTATTTTTTATGCATAAAAGAGTTACGATGCATCCCCCATCATAATTAATCTCTTTTTATGATTCCCTCTAGAATTATCATGATACGTGAAAATAATTAATTGTACATGATCCGTACCCCCTTATAATAAAACATAAAAGTTATCTCATTCTTGGGTAAAACTTACTCCCTTTGTTTTAATGATCTTGCATCCACTATTTAATGACCTAAGGTTTAACAACTCGTTTATTCTACTAGTTATCTAGCAGATAACAAGCAATTTAGGAGTTTTTACTCATTAAAGTATTGTTGTTGTCACTCTTAGCTCATAATTTCTCTTAGTTGTGAGAATCACTTTAACATTTACATGACATGGCGTGTAGTATAGAGGTGGATTTGTCCATAGGCCTTAGTGTTTGAACTTAGGGCTCTTATACCATTTGTAATGTACCTCCTGAGCCTACCTTGAGAGTTATTTACTAGGCTCCCTATTCTGTAAAATTTTCTTCATTTACTATTAAGATTCCCCTGCGTGCAATTGTTGACAACAATATTTTTAGTTTGTCACTAATATTCATACACAACACTCATGTCCTTATCAATTGGGCACAACAAAAATGGATCTACGATGTGGACTTTCAAGTTCATCATTAAGCTAAATTTACAAATTACGGAAAAGTATTAATCATGGCATGAAATCCATAAAATGCATTGGATAGCCCCTACAAGAATCAATGGAAATTAATTTAATTCTACGATGGTTAACATGATCATAGTTCTTCATGTAAGGTCAAACGAGTTAGTGATATCACAGCTATGTAAACATAAGTACACAAGCCTCATGAATGAATAGAAAAATCATCCCATCATAAACTATATCGTTTAGAATATTATTCCATAACAGATTTGCATGCATAATTATTTGCCCGTTTATCACATAACATTAGGATATGTTATGTTCCTTCAGTAAATTTAACGATGACCACGTTCAAAGTCAACAACTATCTCAAATATTCATAAATGATCAGACCATAAATAGGTTAGCACAGGTAGATATATTCACATATGATGGTCCAATGCATGCATCTAAAATAATCTCATAAAATTCTCCAACACAAAATAAATTTACTCATATATAATAGCCACATGCAAACTTAATCATGAGTAATCTAATTCTTTGACACAAGTATTAACAGTGAATTATTATGATTCCACCACTACTCAAATACTTTAAGTGCCACATACATAAGA
Organism: Pinus taeda; assembly: GCA_000404065.3. Lineage (NCBI taxonomy): Eukaryota > Viridiplantae > Streptophyta > Pinopsida > Pinales > Pinaceae > Pinus > Pinus taeda. Next base: position 234,738 of record APFE030187937.1, on the reverse strand, counting down.
CTGCAATTATTTCCATACAGATAACACATCATCTATATAGTTGAGCTAGATTATTTTTTTTCTAAATTGGTCTACTTCTATATTGATACAAAAATGTTATTATAGAGAGGCAGATGCCTCAAGAGTTCTAGTCATGGAGTTGGCATTCTTACAAAAAACACTTGACGTACTTACTAGAGAACTTGTGTATTGACTTACATCAGGATTTGTAGTATCTGAAAACATTAGATTCTGAATCATGACAGTAACCAAAACTGACCCATACAGTGACCAAAAACTGACCCTGACAGTGACCAGGACTGACTTGTAAACAACTAGTTCTTGGACAGATTCCAACATAAATATAAACATATACAGACACCAACATATAAGAGAATGCCACCCTCATAGTGGAGACCGACATATAGAGATGACAAAGACTTGATTCAACGAGCTTACAAGCATGAAAAACTATGTATCCAGAGGGGGTTGAACTTCTATCTTGAGCAACTGACCAAAAACCAAAGGCGCAGACTCGTTCAATCTTCATCTAAGGTTGATGGTTGTTCTTCTAAAATTCGACACCCAAATTGGTCTGTGTCTTTGGATTCAGAAGGATGGGCCATAGAACTAGAAGGGTCACCTCCCACTGGTACATTTGGGTCAGCATTTGCGTTTGAATTCAGAGTTGGCAAGCCATCTAAATCTCGTCGTTGGGAGATGTTCTGGTCTGCCCTCCGATGTTGTAGAGGAGCCTCAGGATTAACCTCCCCCGAACCCACAGCATCCTCACACATCTCGACTGTAACTGAAATAATGAAGGATGAGTTTCCAACAGAGCAAGGAATGCGGAATCAGGCTGTATGTGAGTGAGAATGATGTGAACGTTCTTATGCTATGACTTGCCCTCTACCCCTGCCACTCCCACTTCCTGTACCAGGATATCTGTTGCAGTAGAGCTCCAAAGCATCAGACGAGGGGTCCGATGTGGTAGAGGAAGCTCGGCGGGAGGCTCAGCCACGAGAACTGCCCTATCTGCACCCCATTTTGGGTCGTTCTCTTGGCATTTTGTGAAGAGCAGGACTGACAAACGAAGAGGGAATGGCAAGGAGATGATTGAGGGGTAAGCACCCTGAATGTAATGAAGACTGAGCGCGTTGATAACTGTCAACACCATGAACCAGAGTCGAAGGGAAGTGGGGGATGGAGTTGGCGCTTGAGGAACAACAATGAACTGCGCCCTCGTTGAACCTACTAGCGCGCGGAGGATAAACAAGAATGAGGACTAGACTAGGTGCCATCACAGATAAATCGTGTTCAAGGGAGGGCAGCGTTAATGCTGCAATTAATAGGATTATGCGAAACCATGTCTTCGTCCTCCTGCAGATACATCTGGCGATTCTAGTGGCCACTCGCCCACATTCCACACCACCTTCGTACCCTTGAACTGACTATTCACCCGCATTCGGGATTGAGCTACATGATTTAATCACTTCAAAATAAATCAATAAATATAAGGCTAAGAAACCAACATACAAACCATTCCACGCTTATGAAGCCAACTAAAACATCACTTGGAGAGTGGAGAACCACCACCCAATGATGAATCACCTCTAATTCCCCCTGAGCCTAGATTCTTGCCAAGGATCAACAGCCTCCAATTTAACTATGCAATGGGTATTTAATACCCTCCTTCACGATATAGTTTCCTTTAGCAGCATCTGGATTTTAGGTGGATTTTTCATCCAATTTCCTAGGTGTTTTTTGGAAAATCTTGCCTTTATCTCCCGTGAGGATTTTCCTCATCAAAGATTGCCTTTATCTCCCAAAAAACTTTTATGTTTTTTCCCTTGATGGATATTTATCTCCAATCCATCCAAACTTATCTAGAATCACATCTAGAAGCTTATCATGAAAGATGTATCCCTATCCCATTCCTCAATGGGATTTGCCAAGAATCTCATCTCTTGGTGTCTCGCTTTTCCAATTGATTTATTTATTAATTTTATTTAATAATATATTTGTTTTTCCATATCACTTCTAGCTTTTCTCAACCTCGGTTACAATACTCCAATACACAAGGGAGGGTTGTTACATTACTGTAGGAATATAGATTGTATCTTTTCGATTTCTTTTTGGAACTCCCAAACCTTCTCTCTATGATTTTTTTAAGTATTAATACCTTACCTACTAAGATAAGTATATTGTGTCATATCCAATACAAATTAATTTTTTATAGGAAGTAAAAGGAACAATAATGGTTTCAGAAACTATGATAGTAGTGCAAAATTTTCACATTTTAGAGCAAACAGAATGACTATCATGCTAAATTGTCCTCGGTTTTCCCTTTTTGGTAAGGTTGTAGTTAAATCAGATGCACATGTCTCATTCAAACAGAATTATCATCCAGATAAATCTATAGCCCAAATCCATCCAACACAATTTAGTAGAAAAATATCTAATATGGGTTCAAGTATTCAGTAATAAAATAAGATTTCTTTTACCAACTTAGTGGTTTCTAGGGAAAACAATGCATTGGGTAAAAAATGTAGTGTCCACAAAGTGAAGTGGAAATGAAAATGGATATACATAAACATAATAAATAGCATGGGGTAACGGAAATGAACATAGAAATAGATATACATAACAAAAAATACTAACTCATGTTACACATGTTGAAGGTAGTAGAGAAATACCATACTAGTGTAGTTTACAAAAAAACATTGAATTAGAAATGTTTCTCTCTAGATAGGACATAAATGTTGGCTACACGGGGAAGCTTTTAGTGATGTAACACTTAAGTGAGTAATTCTCTAAAAATATGTTCCTAACACTAGACGTGTTCTTTGAACTCGTACCCATCATCAATTTATTTGAGAGATCGGACCTCTATAAAGCAAAATATTCATAAATGTATAATCAATTGTTAAAAAATGTATAAAATTTAATTTAATTCTAACATGTGATGACCTTTATGCAACAAAATGTTCACAAATATCTACAATAGATTATATTCTCTCCTATATATATGTTATTGATCATGCCATTCTTAGTAGCATGTTTGGGAGTGGTTCATTATAAGCCTTTGTTCTAGCTACAACAAATCATTCTTTCTAATTTTTATTTATTTTATTCACTTTAATAATACATTCTTGGTTTTAAATGGGTATCTCTCTTGTTCGTAATTTTGTTAACATAAATTGTTCATTTTTTAAATAGTGAATTACCAGTTGCAGTTATCTCTTACTCACATGACTTGGGATCAATTTTATCCAATATCACTATTATTACTAAGTGCGTTATGCCTTCCCATAATGTAGACACAAGTTAATAAGGAAATCGAGCCAAAATCTTCCTAGTATTTTACAGAATATGAGATTCGTAACGAATTTGATAACCTCTAAATCTCTTGAGTCGTCGCCCTACATGGTTATGCATGTCAATTCCCTTGAATTTGAATTATTTTTAATGAAAAATACACTTCAATAAAAATTCCAATGAGTAGTCAACCTAAACGGTTATACATGTCAATTCCATTGAATTTTCATTATCTATAATGAAAATACACTTCAATAACAATTTCGATCATCCAAGGATCCTATGGTTGCCGAACCTTTATTAATTACAATATATTTTCCTCCCTTTTTAGCTATCCACTAGAGACCAAGAATATCTCATCTCAAAGTGCTCTACCACACGGAACTGCTAAGGAATTACAATGATAATGGAAGGGTAAACATTCAATGGCAAGGAAATTCATCCATAGTTAAGAACCATATTAATGATGACGAATTCCTCTTTAAGAGGACATTTAAACGCATTTAATTGTAGCACGGTATAAAATTGCTTTTGGACCTTTCTCAACTTCATTCATTATTCCATGGATGCCATTATGGGACCCAATTTTGGAAAAACCCACTCAAAATTTAGTGAGGAAAGGAAATTTTAAATTTCTCTATAGAAAGCAACGACTGGTGCATGTACTATTCAACATGGATAGATCATAAATAACGTTTGGTATAAGGTAGTAAACCTTTTATGGCAAGTGTAACATTTTTGGGATATTCATTGATTTTAAGGTATATTGGCTACTATTTTAATATGTGACATTGAAACCAATAACATATATATTTTAATTCACAATACAATTTTGACGATATTATGATATAACTTCTACATCTCCATGATTTTAACCGATAAAATTGATTTTTCTACATGATAATCCTATGATAGGAAAGTGTTTTTTAATGCATCCTCAATAGCGCTTCAATACTATTCTTTTCGTGATAGTTTCCTAACATCTAATAATCTTAAGGTCAACACTTCTCACATAAGGACAACCATACTCGTGGAAGTGACATGTTGTATATGAGTCTAGACCTCGCTCTATGATTATTGCTTTGGCTAATAAGTTGTAGAGGATACCGGAGGTAGCCCCACCTACCACCATCTCTTTGATCACTACAAAGCAATGTAGTAAGATCATTTACCAGACTAGAAGAACAAATTCCTTATGCTTTGTACCTAGGGCAAGAAGAAGGTTGTAGCCATGGTTTCCAACCAAGGATCCTTTGCACTAAAGTAGCAGATGGACAAACTCGTGGAGGAGTACAGAGATATTTTCGCGTCACCCACAGGGGTACCTCTACACTGTTAGGTCAAGCACTCCATCGATATGACCTCGAGTGCACCGCTACCCAATGGACCGATATATCAACAGTTTATTCCGAAGAATGATGAGATCAATAGGCAGATTCATAAACTATAGCATAAAGGGCACATAAGGCCAAGCTCATCACCTTGTGGGAGACTAATTGTATTGGTTCAGAAGAAGGATGGGAGTTGGAGGCTCTACATTGAGTATCGTGCACTGAACATGATCACTGTCAGGAATAGGTACCCAATCCTGTGGATTGATGAACTTCTGGACCAGCTCAAGGGGGCCAAATATTTCAGGAAGATTGACTTGAAGTCAGGTTATCACTAGGTTCCTATCAAACCCTCTGATTTGTGTAAGACTACCTTCAAATCCAAGGAAGGCCTTTTTGAATGGTTGGTCATGTCATTCAAATTGACGAACGCCCCTATAACATTCATGAGAATTGTGGACGACATCTTGCGACCCTTCACCAATTCATTAGTGGTGGTGTATTTAAATTGCATCTTGATCTTCATCCAAACTTTGGAAGAGAACCTCCACCATATTTGACAAGTCCTTCAAACCCTCCGCTAATACAAGCTATGTGCCAAATTGGATAAATGCACCTTTGGCCTGACCCAAGTTCAATATCTAGGGTACATCATTGATGAGCAGGGTGTACAGGTGGACCCATCCAAGATACAAGTCATTCAATATTGGCTAGCTCCATCCACTCTAATAGAGCTCCATATCTTTTTGGCTCTTACCAATTTCTACCGTAGGTTCGTGTTGGGGTTCTCTCATATCACTTGGCCTTTAAGTCAAGTCACCAAGGTCATAGAAAAACTAATGTTTTTTGGTCGGAGACCAAACAACAAATGTTCTCTAAGTTAAAGGTTTTCCCTTTTTCTGTACTAGTGTTCACATTACCAGACTTACAACAACCCTTTGCAATTGAGACAGATGCCTCCGACTATGCTATTGGTGTGGTTCTTACTCAACATGGGCATCCAATGGCTTCTCACAGTAAGAAACTTTCAGACAGTGTATGAAAGTACCCCACTTACGATAAGAAAATGTATTCCACTGTGCAAACTTGCCATCAATGGAATCATTACATTCTAGGAAGGAAACGGTCATCCACATAGACCACTAGCCTCTACAATTGATACAGACACAAGTGAAGTTGCGGAATGATCACCATCAGAAATGGTCCACCTATTTGGAAAAATTTCCTTTGAACATTAAGTATAATAAGTGCAGCACCAATAATGGGGCTGATTGCCTCAGCCAAACACTGTCATGGACCTGACGACTGTGGTCAACTCCTCTGGGCATGAGACATTGGGGTGGATGCCTCCTTACAATAGCAATCCAAAATTCGCTAACATATAACGAACACTCCTGGAAGGCAAGCAAGTTCTAAATTTGCACCTTCAGGATGCATTGTTATGCCACCTCAGACACATTTTTGTTCCTTCAAGTGAGCATGTCAAGATGATTTTGGAGGTGCACTATAGTCAGGTCGTTGGACATTTCAGAGTAGAGAAAACTGTGGAGGTATTGAAGAAGTATTCTTATTGGCCGAAACTTTGTTAGGATGTTGGGAAGTACATTAGATCCTACACCACCTATGCCATTTCCAAACAAACCATCAAGAAGCAAGGTCTATATACTCCTCTATCTACTCCTAGTCGGCCTTGGGAAACTATATCCATGGATTACATGTCAAGCCTTCCTTCTACTAAGTACGAATATGCTTGAATTTTCAATGTCGTCGATAGATTCTCTAAGATGGCTATCATGGAGGACTGCAAGAAGAGTATCATAGTAGAGGACACTGCTAAGCCCTTCTTTGAGGAAGTATGGGTACACTTTGGGATCCCATAGTCCATTGTCTCATATTGCGAAAGGAGATTCCTTAGTGCCTTTTGCTCAAGTCTATGGTTGATGTTGGATACAAAACTTATTAAGTCACCGACTTTCCATCCCCGAACTGATGGTCGAATACGGGTTGTCAACAAGATGATCGTGCACATTATGCACATGTATGACTTGAAGCATCCACACACGTGTGATGAAAGTCTTGCCTATGTCCAACACAACTACAACAAAGCTCTCCATAGCTCAACAGGGCACAACCCCTTTTAGGTAGGGCTGGGATTTCATCCATTATGCCCCATTAATGTGGCCATACCATTTGCAACCGCTCAAGTAGATTCGACTCATATTTAGTCTAAAGCTGAAAGGGCTAACAACTTCATTGACCACATTCAATACATCGGCCATCAGGTCCATGAGATATTGGATAGAGTCAATTGTAAGTACAATCACCACCATGACCAACATCAAGTGTTGCATAAGTTCTAGGTGAGGAGAAAATTTGGCTACTTTTGTAGAAGGGGTGTCGTGATGGACCCCACCATAAGCTTCGCTGGCTCTGATATGGGCCATACACCATCATCGAAGTAATTGGTGACAATGCCCTTGAGCTCAACATCCCATCATTCCTTGGTCCACACCTAGTGCTCAATGTAGATCTCCTTCAGCCATACTTTCCACCATTGTTGGACACATCTGACATTGCATAACAACTCACACCAATAGAGCTCAACCAAGACTGCATGGAATAGGATACAATTGATCAGAACATTAATGCACAAGTTAAGAACAATTTCTAATAGGGGATATAACTATATCAAGTTATCAAAGTAGGTCAACTCCTTAACTAGGGTAAGTGGTTCACTAGTGACCATGTTCAATAGAAATTTCCTCACCTCATGGAGGCTTTGCATGCAATAGGTATCTTTGCTTCTAGGGGGGGGAGGGGAGGGGGGGGGGGGAAGAATGATCCAAGTGGATATTGGTGGCCACTTGCCTGTTGCACCTAGACCCCCCATTCAGTTTCATCTATTTCCTCATTCATTTCCACATTTACTATTTTTAGTAGTTTTTTGGGTCGTGAACTTCTAAAGAAGTTTTAACCCACTAAATGGAGTTTTTTTAGGGTACACAAAAATCCATGCCACGAAAATTGTATTACACATAGATACCTTTCCAACAAGGTATTGTACGCGCCAAACAGAGATAATATGACCAAGTTACGATCCCGAGAAGTTGGCTACCCAACGAACCCCAATTATGCCCAAAAACCCTTGGTGTTACATCTCCCGGTGTTGGGGTTATGGTTGTTTAGGGTTTTGTCATGTTTTTCAATAATAAATATTCCCTTGAGTATCATTGTAGCACAGTTTAGAGGCATGTAGCCAGCACATCACTTCTCAGAGATAATCTATCATCACTCGATCTACCTTATTTCCATTTTGTTTGTAAGCATAGTTTAGTATTTTTATATTAACGAAATGAAGTGTTTTTATGTTGCATCTTTGTATTTATGATTATATATGTATTTGTTTGTATTCCTATTTACGTTTGGATCACTATGGTAACACATATCTTCTACATAAGTTATCTCATTCATATTTTGCATTATATTATAAAAAGCAATTATTTCTGATAATAAAGTTTTTAGATAGATATGACATTTATCAAATTCAAATGTCAAACGGGATCTTTTTTATGAAATTTTTGATACATAACCCTATGATTTGCTAGATTATTTGAACCTTTTAAGTGGAGTGGGGATCATATTTTTGTTTCTTTATCTCTGGGGTGTGCATTTTTATATGTTTATTCTCATTTTCTCTAACATGATTCATTAGTCACCCATAAGAAAACTAGTGAATATTCACAAAAAAGTTTTAGAGAGTAACCATAAAAACTACGCAAGGATGGAAAGGATCCCCTTATGACATTCCTTTTTTTATTTTTTCATTATCTTATTTTTCCATGAAGAGGAAGAAAGTTCTTGCCAATTTATCATTGTCGACTAGCCTTTGGCTCATAATAAAATTGTGCTTCATTCTTCTTCAAATGAGTTTTTTGATAATTAAGGCCACCACCATGAATAATTAATAGAACACAAATGAACAATATGGATTATACCATCACATGACAAAGCTCAATATACAAAGGAACCACACACACCAAACTGAATCAAAATTTAAATTATCCTTTACTTATTCATACCATAATATTACATTACAATGTTTATTACACGAATACCCTATGTCCATACCATAAATTATACATTTAAATATTTATTAAGTGTCTCTTCCATCTTCATAACATAACTTATGTGTTTATCATGTGGCCCTCACACACATAAGGCCATAAATTTAAAAATTATGGTTATTACCAACACTAGAGACAAACTTTGAACTAATTAGCACAATAAATGAATATATTATTGTCCTTTGGCTACATTTCTCAATACCTATGTTACTAATTTGTGTCAGATCCGTTATTTTTCTATTTTACTAAACCAATTAGAGATTATCTACATTGCAACTATTTCACTTATTTCATGTATTTGTTAAACCATATGAGCTATCAATCAATATTATAGACATTGTACTAACATGAATAAATGGAAAAATATGTTTCATAGTCTCTTTGATCATGTCCAAATACTTCATCAAACATTTAATTTATTGTGAAGGGATTGAAATGATAGACCACTTTCTCACCACATACTATTAATAAAAACAATATAAAAAATAGTCCATATATATAAAATTATATTATAATACAAAAAAAATCTTCCATATATACAAAGGATAATATTAGTGATTCTTTGTGTTATTATAATTATCTTAATTTAAATAAAAAAATTATCCAGTTGAATATAGGTTGCCACCCACCTACTTCGCTAGGTCATGACATAATTTTTGTATTTTGGCAGGTTTCTATTTTTGACAATTTTCAGGTCCTAAATTTTGGAGTCATTTTAGGGCCTAAATAACATTTTTTATAGGAACAACCCGACAAAAATGATGGAATTTCATCTGTAGTCAAATATGATACTCCTCAAATATAATTTTCCAATGGATTATCATGCATTCCAAACATAGATAGTATGCCAAAGTTACAACCTTGGGAGATTAACATTCCAACTTACCCCATGGGGGCCCATAAGCCTTTGGTGCTTTGTCTCCTAGGGTTAGGTTTTTCAATGTTTTGGGTTTTTCATTGATTCTTCATGGTACAAAAATCCTCTTAGCCTCATTGTAAAACAATTTAGGAAGGTGTGTAACCATCACATCTCTTCTCAAAGATAAGCTACCACCATTCAAGCTAGTTCATTTTCATTTTTCATGTATAAACTTTCAAGATTTTCTATTTATTAACTGAAGTCAACTTTCATTGTATCTATGTATGTTGGTTTTAAATCTATATTTCATTTCATTTACCTAATATATTTGGATCAGTGTTATGAAAGTGGTGTACTCTTTCTTTTCTCTTATGTGCATGTCCCTAATGAGCTTAGGGTATATGGAGTTGGGAGTCGAATTGCTTGAGATCTTACAAGACTATCCTCACTAACCTCAATGACCTCCCATGGAAAAAGAAAATAAACATGACACTGCATGAGATCCTATCAAACTATTGCTCGAAGAAGCCCTCAATCAATAAGGAAATGTAAAGATGGATAATTTTCTCTAGATTCTCTAGCAAATACCAATAGTTGATGCACGTTCAACTAGTAACCACTTGAGAGGTGTTCCCCCTTTAAGGTACAAGTTAATTTTGATATTACTATATTTGAAGGCCAAATTTATATAGATTCTCTAAATAAATGGTTAAATCTACTATAATGATATTTTGGATGCATAGTTTTTCTGATAGGGAAAATATTACTTTTCCACAACTTATGGTCATCCCCCATATCAATGACTAGTGGAAAACTTATTGCGAGAAAAGTGCCATAGAGGAATCCACATTATTTTCAGATGCACCCACTTGCAACTCTTTTAGGGATGTTGTTAAGGAAGAATATCACCATGTTGGAAGCTAAAAAGACCAATACATGAGATGGGACACACTGTGGCAAAAAAGGGACCTAGCAGTGGAAGAGTTCAAAAATATCTTTCATACATTGCACACCAATTTGGGTATCAAGGAATATGAGTGAAATCAAGTGCTTTAGTATTGTGGTTGTCTACATAGATACATACAAAAAGAAATGGATTTCTTGTACATCTTCTCGTTTGGCTAAACATAACAATATGCTATCAAAATCAAGAAAAATTTAAATAGAAGAAGTGAGAATTTGGAATTATGTATCTATCACAGCAGAAGTAGAGCAAGAACATCGGCAAATAAAAAAATAAAGGATAGAGCCAAGGTGGACCACTCAAAGACAACCCATTTAAGTCATGAATAAATAATGGCAATGGGAAGATAAAGAAGGATGCAACAAAGTAGTGCGAGTTACACAAGAGACCCACTCATAACACAAATGAATATCGTGCAAAGCAGTCATTAGTGGTCGAGCTAAAATTTTTAGATTCAAACATTAGTTCTGATTCCAATTTAGATTTAAACAAGGGTGAGCAGATCCAACAAAGTGTGCCCAAAGATTCAAAGGAAGTTGAGCTTCTCTTTCACCCACAAATGTGGGTGAATGGTGCTCCACTACATTTCATTGTTGATAGTGCGAGTCAAAAGAACCTCATCTTAGCAGAGGTTGTTAAGCAATTTATCCTACCAAAAACACCACACCCACACTCATACACCATCGAGTGGCTCCAACAATTGTGAGATATCCATGTCATCCAATAGTTTTTCCTTCCCTACATAATCAATCCTTTCATGGATGAGGTATTCGGTGATGTTTCTCCCATTAACATTTGTGATGTTTTATTAGACCGAACATAATTTTGGAAGAGTCAAGTTATGTATAAATCTAGACCTCATAGTGTTATTATTTCTTTTGGAAGACAACTATATAGAATACTAGAGGCGGCCTTACCTACTTCCATTTCTTTGATCTTTTCTAAGAAATGAAATAATGTCATCTACCAAACCAGGAAATTTTTCTTCCTCATGATTCACTCTCAAAGTAAGGAAAATATCGTGGCCACATCCATGGCATCCACACATGGCTCCTACACATATTAGAGGAAAGAGGATAAGGTTGTTGAAGAGTTTAGACATCTTCTCCTCACCCACAGATGTATCTTTTCACAAGTCAAGCGTGCAATCAATCTACCCCGAATGAACCTATACCTAATGGAGCAATCTACCACCACTCTCTTCTATTAAATGAGGAAATCAAGTAGCGAATACAAGAGTTGCTACAAAAATGGCACATCTGACTAAGTTCCCCACCCTGTGAGAACCAAATTGTACTCATGGAGAAGAAAGTTGTGCCTTGGATATTATGCTTTGATTATCAGGATTTGAACAACATCACAGTCACGAATAGGTACATGATTCCCTCAATTGATTACCTTATTGACTAGCTCAATAGGGCCAAGTATTTCAATATGATTGATTTGAAGTCTGATTATGACCAAGATCAAATAGAACCAACTATTGTGTGAAATATTAATTTCAAGTCCAAGGAGGGAATTTTTGAATGGTTTGTCATTCCTTTTGGTTTGATAAATTCCCCAACAACATTCATGAGGTTAATGGATAACAATTGTGACCCTTCACCAACTCTTTTGTCATTTTATATTTGGAATATAGCATCATCTTTAGCAAGAGGTGATAAGAGCACTTGTAGGATATTCGATAGGTCCTTCCCACAATACAACAACAAAACCTATATACTAACTTGGAAAAATGCTCTATTGGCATGGACAATGTCCAATATCTAGGTTACATTATTGATGATAAGGTTGTGCATGTGGATCTAGCCACAATCAAAGTCAGTTGGGATTACACAACCCTAATGACTCTAATAGAGATTCATAGCATCTTAGGCCTTGCTAGTTTATACAAAAGGCTCGTGTTGTGGTTATTTCATATCACTTGGACTGTAAGGGAATTTACGAAGAGAGGAACAAAATGTTTTTTGTTTTCGTATGAATCAAAACAGAAGTAATTTGATGAACTCAAATGTCAACTTTTCTCTACAAGAATCCTCACCCTTCCAAACTTCCAACAACCATTTGAGTTTGAGATAGATGTCTCCAACTATGTTATTGGTGCAATCCTCATTCAATAATGACATATGATTCTCTATCATAGTAAGATACTCTCTAATACTAGTTAGAGATACCCTACCTATGAGAAGGAAATGTATTCCATCATGCATCCCTACCAAAAATAGACAGATCATATTTTCAGGAAGGAGACACATGGATCACTAAAATCTTCAATTTATGCAAATAAAATGGTAATTACACAACAATTTCCATTAGAAGTGGTCCACATATATACAGTAGCTCCTTTTTAACATTAAGTTTAAGAAGTGTAGCATTAATCACATTGCATATTGCCTCAATTGAGCCTTGGTTGTTCCACTTACCACTGTTCTCAACTCCTGTGGGAATGAGACCTTTGGATGGTTGCGGTTATACAGCAGTGATGGAAAATTTGATGAAACATACAAAATGATGATAGCAGGAAAATAAATTTTGAAATTTCATCTCAAGGATGTATTATTGTGCTACCTAGGACCTTTGTGTTCCTTTAGGTGAGAATACCAAGTTGATCAAGGAGGCACATTACAATAAGGTAGTAGGGCATTTTGGTGTGGAGAAGAGAGTGGTAGTATTGTATAATTAGTTTTATTAGACAAAAATTTAACAAGACATTTGAAATTATATAAGGTCATACACCACCTGCACCATCTCCAAACCAATCATTAATAATCAAGGCTTGTACACCCCTCTTACACACTTTTTTCATGTATTTTCATTTTTTTCGATGTGATTCCTTTCATAAGTATGCAAAGAGGGTACTAATTAGATGTGGAATTTAATTTTGCATCCAAAAGGTGTATACTCTTGAAATTTGAGTGGACCTACAAGGATCTAACTGAGAAATGCAATAAAAAGTTAGTTTCCTTACTTTTCCTTTAAAAACTCACAAGTATTATTGTTTTTTTTAACTATTATTTTATTAACTTCCTTAGGAGGCCCATTTTAGACTTCAAAATTTCCCTAACGGCTAGCCTTGGTAATCGATATAGATGACTTATATACTTGGCCTTCCTTCTATGAAGCATGGTAATGAATGTGTGTTTGTGGTTATTGATACACTTTCGAAGATGGCCATCCTAACTACCGGAAAAAATAGTATAAAAACAAATTTCACTACCAATCTCTTCTTCGAATGTGTGTGGATACATTTTGAGATCCCATAGCCCATAACCGTATATTGATATAGCAAGTTCATAAGAACATTTTGGTCTATACTCTCATCATTGTTGGACACCAAGCTCACCAAATAAACTACTTTCCACCCCTAGATTAATGGTCATATAGAGGTCATCAACATGGTGATCGTATAATGCCAAGTTGCCACACAAATATACAACACCAATCTTCCACTCATGATAGTACATGTACAACACCAATCATCCACACACATGTCATGGGAGTCTCCCATATGTTCAACACCACTACAATAGAGCTATCCATAGGTAAATTGGAGAAAACCCCTTTCAAGTGAGCCTAGGATTTCAACCATTAGTTCCCATTGATGTTGCACTACCCCTTGCAACTAAATAGTTAGAGTCAACACATGTTTAATATGGATCCAACAAAGATACCAAGTTTATTTAACAAATTTAGCACATTTTGCAGCAAGTCAATGATATGTTGCAAAAAAAACAATATTAAGTATAGATAATGCAATAATCATCACTAGATGCTACACAAGTTTCAAATGGGAGACAATGTTTTGTGGCATATGTAGAAGGAATTCCATGCAGGGATCCATCGAAAGCTTTGGGTACTCCACTATAGACCATACACCATTACAAAGGTTGTGGGTGAAAACACTTTTGAGCTAGGTATCTCTCCATTAATTGGTCTGCACCTATTATTCAATGTGGACTACCTTCAACCATATTTCACACCATTGTTGGACACATCAAAATTTGCAGAGAAGCTGACACTTATAGAGCCCAACCAAGATTGAATTGAATAGGCCACAATTTATCAGATTGTGCAGACACATATTAAGATCACTCACCAACAAAGTGTCTCATTATATCGAGTTGTTAATGCATAACAAATTCTGCATCAATACAAGTGGCTCACTATGGGCAAAGCTCAGTAGAAGTTTCCACATCTCGTAGAGGCACTCAATTCAATGTATACCATTTCCTCCTAAGGGGGGAAGATTAATCTAGGTGGATATTGGTGGCCACCTACCTATTCCACTAGGCCACACCATAATTTTCTTATCTTGGCAATTTTTAGGTCCTAAACTTCTAAAGTCATTTTGAGGCTTTAAACAATGCGTTTTGGGGAAACAAGCCAAAAACAATCATAGAATTTTGTTGGTGGTTGGCATTGTAATCATATATATCTTTCCAATGGGTTATTGTACGTTGCAAATGGAGATTGTATGCTAAAGTGAAGACCTCAAGAAATTGAAATTCCAATTTACCCCATCTAGGGCCATGGTCCTTTGGTGTTTCATCTCCTAGGGTTGGGTTTTTTGATGTTTAGGGTTTTTCATTACTTCTTCATAATAAAATGGTCTCTAATACTCATTGTAATATAGATCAAGAAGGTGCATAACCATCACATCTCTTCTCATAGATAAGCTATCCATATTCAAGCTAGTTTTCTATAATTTTCCATGTACATATTTTCATCATTTTCTATATACTAATTCAAGTCCAGCTTCACTATATCTCTATACTTTGGGTTTAAATATGTACTTCTTCTTTTTCCCTTCATAAATTCAGATCAATTTCATATCTAGAGGAGGGTAAACTATGTACACCAATGTTGACAATAGTAGTCAAATCCTTACAAAGAAATAGATCCATTATCCGACAAACAAGAGATCACATATATCAATTTGGTGTTTGGGTTGGCTATAATCTTAAAATTAAAATTAGGAGTGTTTAATGAAACTATAACAAATCCTCTTGAACATCATGTATAATAATGAAAGCACAAATTAAGTGGAATCCTACCTAAATTGATTTCTAGTAGCGACATTAAAATATGTCCTCAACTCTTATAGACATGAGATTTCAAACTGACACTAAGCAATGACCTAAATTCTTAAAGACAAGGGACTTGAAGTTCGGACTAAAAAATTTCCTCAATTATTATAGATACGGGACTTCAAACTGGAACTATGTTTATGATAATCAACTACATAATAAACTCAAGTCCCAAGTAAGAAATATTTCATCTACATGATGGAATTTTCTACCATCTATGCCATATTTTTTTTCTTTCACGTCAGAATGAGAAAATGATTTAGGAGTTACACTATATTACACTAGCATGAAACTTCAACATGCATAATACACTATCAGTGTTGGAAAAATGATTATAGTAGGCAAAACTTTAAGATCTCGTCAGCAGTTATATTAGATAATGCATTGTATGTCTTGTTGCTAAAGTTATGATGAGAAAATAGAGGTTCTATACTCCTATCCTGATCCAAAATCTTTTGCTTATAGATGTGTTAAATAATTACATGCATAAATTGTATCTTAACATAGAAAAAATAATGTGCACTTTAGAGAAGAGTAGAAACACATAAAGCATGAAAGAAGACAACAAGACTTGATAATTGAGTTCATCCGACTCGGACTACATCTCTAGGCCCTGCTCGATCAATGTGGAGGCCTTCATTCATTAAGTGGCATGAGAAAGAAGAGTAGAAGCATCAGTTACATAAAAGGAGTTTTATACCTCCATACTGAAAGATGGCTGAAAAATGTAGAACACTGATGGAGAAATGGACAGTGTCATTGCGTTCATGGCATCGAGAAGTGATGAAGCCATATAAAATTTTTCAAATTTTAACAAAGTGAAAATTCAACCCTCCTGCAACATTCTACCTCGAACTGCGGGTACTACCTCCTCCACCTGGGCACACTGACAAAATGTGTTTAAATGAAATATTAATGGTTGATTTTTCAATATAGAAGTTAGCTGAGTTGCTTGATGATCCAGTTATGAGGGAGGAGGTCAGGAGGTCAAACCCCGCCTCCTCCTTTTTTTATACACCATAATTTAATTTTAAACAATTTTTATTTTTACATTATATAACTTCTTTAATTAAATTATGGTTTGTGTTGGACCCACCTTGGGAGGCCCGTCCCCTGTACGTACCTCTGCCGCATACTTTTTTAAGTGACTGGGTACATGCTCCAAGGCCGGCCCACCACCTTAATGTTCGCATCCGTTACATGGCTCCGTAGTGTGAGTTGTGGGGTGGTGGGGTCATGGCTGCCCACCCCATTCGTTGTTGTGGTTCCATGGGAGGGTCTGGATATCGTGGCTGACCCCTCCACCTATCATATCATTTGTTATGTGGTTATGAGTTGGGGTAGTGGGGTTGGTGGCCTGCCACCCCTTTTTTTATATATATTTCTGTTTAAATAAAGACAATATATTGTTTGTAGAAATTTTGTTTTTAAGCAGAAGGAATCATTTTAACGAGGCAACAATTTTGCCCAAAATCTGGCCAGATCTGACCGGATACTGTTGGGTAGAAAAGTGCGAATTGTGCCCTTTTTAATCCTACCTAGTCATCAAAAATTCAACCCAAATTTGACTGCCTTTATCTCCTTCATCTGGACTCGGATTGGAGTGTCATTCAAACTATTGGAATCAGGGAAACGAGCACTTCGATCTGATGCCAAGTTAATCCCCTTTCCACCACTTTGAATTTTGAGCTTTTTCCATGCCACTGGTGTCTGGAGATCCTCCTAGATCAATCCTCCCCATTGAGGAGCTTTTGGACCACCAAATCTTAATTAGTCAATTGGAAAGTGAGGGAATTGTTGCCTCACTCTTTCTTTTTCCAACCATTTTGCCTTACAAGGGTGCATCCCCGTGAAAACAACTCGAAGGTATTCCACATCTCCCCATCATGAAGTCTTGCTTCTTCTGTCAAGGATGATGTCTTCAGGTAACTCATCGAGATACTCTGGTGCAAAGCCATCAACTGTAGGAACTATGCCCACCTCTTTGGTGTCCATAACCAATGGTGGCTCATATAGCTTTAACTTCTCCACATTCACTACGGAGTACATTTTCATATATATCGGTAAATCAAGACGGAAGGCATTGTCTCCAATCTTCTCTAAGATGGTGAATGGACCATGCTAGATTGGTCACAACTTCTTCCCTTATCTCTTCATCCTGTCCTTGCTGATACAAAACCACACTTTGTCGACCACTTGAAATTGATGGTTGACTCAGTGTTCATCATGTCGAGGCTTGTACCGGCTTGACGTTTCTCCAACCGCTCCTGTACTTCTTGTTGAATCAACTGGATCCACTGAATGAAATGCTGCACTTTGTTCCTGTCATCACATCCACTAGAGTCATCTTCCCTTCGAAAGACCATATCAAAAGGGTCTTTTGGCAGGTAGCCAAAACATGTCTCAAATGGTGAGCGATGCATAGATGAGTGCACTTCTTGGTTGTATGAATGTTGCACAAATGGAAGATGCTAATCCCACAACTTAGGATGTTTCCCACAATAGCCTCACAACAAGTGTACCATAGTGTGGTTTACAACCTCTATCTATCCGTCAGTATGTGGATGAAATGTTGTGCTTCTTTTCAACTTGGTGTCCATCATCTTCCACAAGCTGGTCCAAAACTCTCCGAGAAAGCGAGAGTCCGTATCTGACACAATCGATGTGGGCAGCCCAAAATGGACCCAAACATGCTGAAAAAAAGATAAGAAGTATGCTCTATAGTGATCTGCGTTTTACAAGGCATTAAAATACACATCTTACTAAAACGGTCAATGACAACATACAGATAGTCGTGACCTTTTATAGACAAAGGAAAACCTCATACAAAATCCATCGACACACATTCCCATGGACGACTCGAAATAGGGAGTGGTGTGTAGAGCCCAATTTTCCTATTAGAGGGCTTTGAAACAGAACACATCACACAATCCTTTACATAGTGAGTCACAATATTCCTCATATGAGGCCAAAAAAAAAATATTTGTACATGACACAAAGTTTCTTCAATACCAAAATGACCAGACACAAGGGATGTGTGGGCCTCTTGGATTACATGTATCGTTTCTCCTATGGGTATGAACAACTTACCAAGGTGATAAAAAAGTTTCCCCCGCAAGTGATAGTTGTCCACTTGTGAACCATGGGTTAGTTTTTCATGGGTTAGTTTTTCATGGGTTAGTGGGTCAATCATTGTTATCATATTGTTTAGCATAACTTTCAAAAGATAACGAAGCATTATGAAAAATAACAGAAGAAGAAATAGGGGGGAGATATTTGTTTCTAGTGCCCTTCTTATACTTTATTACCAAATGAAACCTCTGAAGAAAACACCAGAAACAAAGATCGCGAACGAGAAACTCGGGAAACCAAAATACGAAGCCAACAGACGAAACAAAAAGATCGAGAACCAAAAGATTGAGAGAAAATATCACGAACCAACCTCTTAAATAAAAGTAGTTCCTTGAGATGGTATCTTCTAGCACTTGCCACACACGTCTCCTGCACCTTGGCCTCTCCTCAGGCACTTCTCTCAGTAGCTTTACTAACGCCTCCTTTGCAGCCTTACTAATACTTAGAAGAAGATATCAAGCGAACAATTCAACTTAGAGTAAAAAGCTGCATGAAGCTTTTATTAACTCAAAAAGAAAACTTACAGAGCATTACAATATGAAAACAAGAAATCTCAGAGTTTATAAGCACTCAGTCCAACAATATGGGCTTCTCTTCTACTGATTTCTTATTTTCTAGACTCTTTTTTTTTTTGACCTGACACAAAGTGGAAATAATTCAGGGTCTTGTCGGCATTTCCATAGTTCGACGGTGTCTGTTGTATATTCTAGTACAATAATTCAAAAACACACTAAGAACAATAATTCAAAGTGGAAATAATTGAGGGTCCTGTCGGCACTTCCATAGTCCGATGGTGTCTACTCAATATTTCAGTACAATAATTCAAAAGCATAATAATTCAAACTTTCAATATTTACAAGGAATCTAAGGACATTCACCATGGTCCCTTAGGGCTGTGATTTGAGTCATAATCATCGAATTTGTCAGAAGATGGATTCTCTTTTAGATATGCTTCCTCCATTAATTTTAGATACTTTTCTTCGTAGTCTGGCTCGGTGGGGTCTTGAGCATATTGGTACACATCTGAAATCAAAGTTTCCTTTCCTTTTGAAGATGTTGTTGTTGCTTTAGAGGACTGTTCGACTTCCAACTTTATTCGATCATTGTAGGCATGATGGCTTTGGTAGGGTAACTTGAATGGATCATCTTTCTTTCTCCATCTATTGATGTAAGATGTAGGATTTATCTCAATATCTAAGAAAGAATCTTTATGTGCTTTTGAGAAAGTTGTCATCTATTGCACTGGTAATTCTATTCCATCCAATAATTCCCATTTGAAAATTTGGAACATACTAGTAGCTGTTTTGATGGTGTGATGTACCCAAATTTTACAGTGATCACTAACACCTTCCCTTTCTTGCCATCCAAACTCAAAATTGAATTTTGTGCATACCTTGGTAGATAATAACAAACTAAGCAGACATATAGTATCTGTACTCCAATTTCTAAAACTTAATCTAACTGTCATTAATGCCTTTCCATTCACTAAAAACTTTAAAACAGGATGCTTCCCTTGTGACTTGGTCAATTTTTTGATAATATGAATTTTTTCAGCCAACGTTTTCATGGGAAATTCTTTTAACCACCCCAAAACTCTATTGACTTCATCCTTATTTTCTGCAAATGCAAAACTTTCTAAAAACTGATTTGGAAAAACCTGTGAAAAGGGATTTGGCACAATAGCATTTCTTATTTCTGGGCTATTAAAATCCCATGGTGTTGAAAAGATTTTAGTATACTATAGAGTTCTTTCTACACATTGAGATTGTCTTTCAACCTGTTTCTTCTTGTAGTATCCGTCCTTGATTTCCCAATCTGCAAAGGGCTCGAAGATTTCATACTGAGGAAAAGTATCTGAATGCATATAATCCGGATCTCTTCTTTGTAGATATGATGCTTCCATTTCCTCTAACAAATCTGGAATTCTTAATGTCTGTAAAGCCTAACCAACTCCTATCTTGATGTTAACATCCTTAAGGTCCATTATCTTAGCACTTGTAAAGATTTCAAGTGCAAAATCAATACAACCAACAATCTAATAATAATTTAAAATTTGCAAGACCCAAATCATAGATTTAGTATAGTGTATGGACCATAAATCATCAAGTGTTCTACAATATAATTTGACTTTCATGTTTGGTAAAGAATAAACTTTTACCAATTTAGGATCCAATCCAAGAAGTGTGCCAATATTCTTTGATTGCAAGGCTTGAGATTTTTGAATCCACTAGTATTAGAGCCCTGCAACGTTCCTAATGGCTATTTTAATCAGATCCTTTTGTACTTTGGAAAGGTGTGTTGTTACTGAAGTTAATTCTAGATCTCTTGAAAAGGAAATCGATTTTGAAAAAGAATTAGAGATAGTAGAGAATCCTGAAAGTTGGAATCGTCCAACTCTTCATGCAGCTAATGTTTATAAAACTCCTCTCTCTAATATCTTTCAGAAGAAAAAGCTTCTAAAAGAGGTGGAAGTTAAAGTCAAAATCTCAGGTCCTTCTATATATATTGTGTCTCTCTCTTTGTTTACCACTGAAGAAATAAAAAAAATTCGCCAATATGCAGAAGACAAAAAATATTCCTATTTACATTTTGGAGGTATAAGGATAGGTTTGGCCCCTTTGTTTAGACATGGCTTAAATACTCTGTGCTAAAGTGTTTGATACTAGACACCAGAACTATGATCATGCTAGAATAGGTACCATTATTGGTAACCTATCTACTGGTTGTCAATATGGAACGATTTTCCCTAATTACTCTATTAGTCTTACGGATCCTCATCTAAAAGATTGCTGGAAACTCATGGTAGGAGTTCAAGGATTACAGATGGTTGATGAAAGTGAATTTTTATCTATAATAATTCATACATCCTTCCAGTTGACTGATACAGTCCATCCGAAATTAAAATAGCCAGTGCTTAGAGATTGTTTGTCAGTTGGTTTAAACAATGCACATGTAGAGGGAATATCTTATGATTCTATAGGTTTACCACATGACTAGTATTTTCAATACAAGTCTTTAGCTCATGAAAAGAAACTAGGAAGCCTGACAAGAAGAGATTCATTGTAAGAAGCCAAAATAAGAATGCTTCAGGAGAATCCTTCCATCCTGCAACCCATCATTCATCCGAGAAAATATGCATTACCAGTCTTAGAATCCACAAAATCCTCTACCCAAACAGCCAGCACCTCTAGTCAACCTATGTTATCTTAAAATGATTTGTATATACCTGAAGTTAAGCCTTTTCTTGTTGTAAATAAGATGTTTAGAATTTCTGATTCCCAGATAGCCCCAGTTGAAGAATGGAAATATGCTAATCGTTGCTTTGTAAAAGGAGGTAAATGGCCACCAAAGACAAAATTATGTACTACTTCATCCTCCTCAAAGCAACCTCCTACACGAGCTGATTGTGCACCTTTAGTTGAACACAACTCCTTAAATAAAAATTATTTAGACTAGTTGTATCAAATTGGTAATTATATTACCACATGGTGTTCTTATGCTGAAAATGCTATAGATGATCTGGGTGCACAAAATGAGCTCATTCTAGCCAATCTCAAGCTCTTACATGATGAAAAACAAGGAGAAAGAGTCGAGAAAGAGGCAAGGATGCAAAAAAAGCAAAGAAGAAGAAAATCTAAAGCAGCTCAAAGCTCAAAATTTTCTACAAATATGTCGACCCCAAATTTTCAGGATTTAGAAGAAACAAAAGTTAGCACCTCTGAAACACCTTTCAAACCAATGCAAATAGAGTCTATTTTAGAAAATCAAAGAAAAACAAAAGCAGAAATAGTGACTCTTGAAAATGTGGCTTCTAAGTTTCCATATTTTATCATGCCATGAATCCAAAATGAAAATTTTGTTAAAGGAGTCCAAAAATATCCTAGAATAGAAGAAGATCTCTTTACTTCTAATTCTTGTGGTTATATTTTGGATTTGGACAAATCAACAAATCCAGCTGAATCAATTCGAATATGGATCGGAGCATTATACCAAATGCAAGTAACTACAAAGCTCAATAATATGTCCATATTTGTTCTAGCAGAGAAAACAATGGCCATAATAGTTTATGACTGGTTGATTGGACCTCCTGAGTCAGAACGACAAGCAGTCATTGCAACACGACTTTCTACTCTAGAGGTACTACTGAAAACACAGTTTGCCCTTGTTGGCATTATGATACATATGTTGTACTTGATGGAAACCCACTCATCTCAGATGATAAATTATAGTGCAGCAAAGTTCACGCACTTTCATGAAGATAAAAGTCTATTTCATGTAGAGAAACGTTCACGCACTTTTATGCGGAGAAAAGTTTATTTCATGTGGAGAAAATTTCACGCACTTTTATGCAGAGAAAAGTTTATTTCATGTGGAGAAAAGGTTCACGCACTTTTATGCGAAGAAAATTTTATTTCATGTAGAAAAAAAATTGACGCATTTTTATGTGGAGAAAAAGTTTATTTCATGTGGAGAAAATTTCATGCACTTTTATGTGGAGAAAAAGTTTATTTCATGTGGAGAAAATTTCACGCACTTTTATGTGGAGAAAAAGTTTAT
>APFE030187937.1:187069-201609 GCA_000404065.3 Pinus taeda | reverse complement strand
GCAAGATGGACCATATCTCCTTGAGTAATTTGATTTGATAATTAATTTTACTTCTAAAACAAATCATCCACCTTTCCCACATTATTCAACCAACAATATGATGCCACCTCAGCAACCCTTGGGGTTTTGTACCACATCAAGGGGTTTGGAACTTTGACCAAGCATATCTCTCAAACCGTGAAGACCCACGAGACGCTCCACACACCAACAAAATCAGCGTGACAAGGAGACTCCAATGGCAAGGGTCTCCAAGGCAAACTCACTGATCTGCTACTTCAAATACTCCAACAAATGCAAGGTGTGCTCATCCTCCAAGGAAACCAAATCATAGAGCTAAGGTTTCATCACTGCATCATTTTGTCCATCATTGACGATCTTCTGCACCCGCTTTGACATCCTGCACCTGCTCTTGCTTTGACATTAATGACAACATACTCAACGCATGGATCAAAGCTAATGGTCTACCATACTAGAATGTAGGAATCTGCTTTGGTATGCTGAGATTTAGTTGCATTCAAATGCCTACGACGATGATACAGTATTAAGGGTGATTTAGTGGATATTATGCATTTTTGATAATGCCTTTTGTATCTTACTGTAATCTAAAAGATAGAAAAGCACTTTACCCCAGGCACTAGAGTTTTGATGAAAGCAATAAACTTTGAAGTCATATTATAACAGTCTTTCTAGCAAATAGTTTTTTGAGATGCATTCACACTTCGCTTACTAAATGGCCTACAGGCTTTCACAACTGTGCAAGGGTACATAGGCTTCGTTGACCCTCGTAGAATTTGAATCTTTGCCAATCTCGTGTGAGTGATTGCTCCTTGTCAATTATACTCACCATGGGACCAAGAAAACTTATTGATGAGCTAAAGGATCTTTAAAATGGTAATAATTGGAAGGTGGGAAAGATATTTACTTCAAAACTGTCGACTTTTTTTAATTATGTTGGCAATCTGCAGGACAGGAGTTATTACACACGTCAATAGGATAAAAGTTGAGACATTCAAAAGCTGTGGTCATGGGGGGTTATATATGTGAACTATAATAATCATGTATGGAGTATTTTTAATGCCAAACTGAAATAGCAATGAATGTGCAAGCTCCATGTTTCTTTTGTTCGAATAGGAGACTTCTGGCGAGATCGGTCAAATTCATGTAAGACCAGAGAAATGTTGGAAGGTTTGGTGCTAACCAACAAATCATGACAACTAGCACCATTTGATTTCCATATCTTACATCGAAATATCGTGATATGGTGGATGCTTGACAAAGCAACTTTACAGTGTCCAAACATGTCTTATCATATGTTGTTATGTCTTATCATATGTTGTTTCAAGATACACCGGGTTTAAAGCTTCTTTTCACATTTCTCTCTGTTTTTGGTAATATGCCTCAGAACTGATGGTTGTTAGATCTCCTCATGAAAGTGTATGTCTTATAAGATTTCATATTTGATTGCATTTAATTTCAGCTTATGAATGTGACTTGCCAGAGTTTTGCCATGTTCGAATTTATCTAGAGAATCTGTTATTAGACATGGATTTAATTTTTAGTAGTTAACTAAATTTTGACTAGAATTTGTGTACTGCAGCAGATGCTTGAATCCGCATTATCTTACCTACTGGAAGGACGGCATGCATTTGATGGGAAATTTAGAGACTCTTTTGGAACAACAGCAGACGCTGATAGTGGGCATTGTAAAGTTATCAAAAAATATTCTCAGCGGTTGCAGACTCTGCTCAAGACAATGCTGGCAACGGCAAACAATTCAAGCAAGCATTCTAATCGGACTGGCTCTGTTCATTCTAGATCGAAAAGTTGCGTAGAAAATAATTGTCATGGTGAGGTGCAAGGTACCTCCAATAGGATTGGGGATGTGGGGAAGCTTAGAGAGATGTACAGAATGACTTTGAAATCTGATGGAATTCTTAACGTATCCGCTATCTATGACATGTGGGTGTCATGAAAATGTGCGTTTGAACAGCTTCATTTCATTTGAGGCGTTGTGTCCAATTTTGTCATATCTGTATGATTGACTTTCACTGGAATTCTTCTGCTGTTTGTGCAATTCCAATTTTAATAAAAGAATGAGAGGAAGAATCTTGGTAAGAATCTGTTATTATATGAATGTTAAAAGGATGCAATGTATGTAGATTTTTACGGTTAATTATAATTATAATAAAAATTATGGATTTTTTTTTAAAGCAACCATGGTTCACGGTCATCGAGTGGCCGCTAGGTCCACGGGCAATACTCTACATAGATCCACCAAAGGGACATTGAAGAGATTTGATCTGGTGACCTCCCAATAGGCAAGGTACTTAGCAACTAGGGTTCAACCAATTGAACTATCATTTTGGGATAAAAATTATGGATTTAATTACTATCATTTTGGGATAAAAATTATAGATTTAATTACCTTAGTTTTCAAGTAAATGTTTTGAGTGGACATTTCATTGATCATCATAACTTTCTAAAAGATAGAGAAAAGCTAAATGTGATTAAGTTTAAATAAGTTTAAATAAGTTTGAAGAGGGAATTGGTATTTGAATTTAAAGATAGAAAAAAGCTAAATGTCATTAAGTTTAAATAAGTTTGAAGAGGGAATTGGTATTTGAATTTGGGTGAATAAGAAAAAATGAAGATAATATTATAATATATTATTGAAGAGAGGGAATTGGCCAAATATCTAAAGAGTAGCACTAAAAGGAATAATATTAAAATTAAAATTTTGATAATATAATTGAAATGGGAAGAAAGAATAACTTAATATCTCATTCTAATATATTAATATCTCATTCTAATATATTATTATAGTCCAAACATTCCAGGAATCACATTAAATATTGATAGTATCTTAAAATATAGGGAACATAATTAATGCAACTAAAATGAGGAATAAAAAATAATATCTTTTTTAAAATATAAGGAGAATAAAATAGTAATACAACTAAAATTAGAAGAAAAAGTAACTTAATAACTGATTATTATGGGGATATGATTATTATGGGGAAGGTTAGAAAGATGTATAAAATAGTTTTGAAATTTGATGGAATGCTTAACTTATCGGTTATCTGTGACTCTTGGGCGTTTAAAACTTGTATGTGAACAACTTCATTTCGTTTGAGAAGTTGTGTCCAATATTGCCATATATGTATATATGATCGACTTTTATTAAAGTGATTTCTTCTGCTCATTGTGCAAATCCAATTCTAATGATAGAATGTGAGGAAGTATCTTTGTAAGAATTTGTAGATTTTTACAGTTACTTGTGATTATAGTAATTATTTTGATTTTGTTTAGAAATGTTTTCAGGTAAATGCTTTTAGTGGACATTTTATGGATTATACATTTTATTGATCTTCAAAGAATCTAGAAGTTTTTAAAAAATACAACAAAGCTAATTGATCTTCAAAAAATTTATAAGTTTTTAAAAGATACAACGAAGCTAAAATTTAGAAGTTTTAAAAAGATACAATGAAGCTAAATGCTGTTAAGTATAAATAAGTTGAAGAGGGAATTGGTTTTTGAATTTGGGTGTATACGAAAAATGAAAATAATGATATAATATATAATTGTAGGGAGAAAATTCAACAAATATCTAAAAAGTAACATTAAAAAGAATAATATTAAAGTTTTGATAATACAACTGAAATTGGGAATACAAAATAATTTAATATCTAATTCTAATATATGGTTATGGTCAAAATATTCAAAGAATCACATTAAAATATTAATAAAATATCTTAAAATATAAAGAAAAGAAATTAATACATTTTTTTTTATTAAGTTAGAAAGCTTTGTATTACATACAATGCACAAAGATTACATGCGTGGATGTTGCCCACTCGAGTTAAAGGCAAAAAAGGACTAACAGTAACAAAAGTAATGCATGAAGGAGCATTTGCCACAGAGGGCGAAACTAGATGTCCTCCTTGAAAGTTCAATATATCAAATTAGAGAACGACGAAAAGAAAAGAACACAAGAGGTCTTGAATTGTAGTGCCATAGTAGTGTCGAGATCCTACTTGAGAAAATTCGCCTCGCCCAACGAACACTGGTGGATCTTCCCATTCTAGAGGAGTAGGTTTGTAGTTATCTTCATCGGGTTGAGGATGTCCAGTTAAGGTGGGTTGACTAGCCAGCACATGGTCACCATAGCTGCATGAAAATGTTGGATCTCTACTGGAGTGCCTTCACCAACACTGCACTGCCGCTGATCCATGGAAGAGAGACGCTCCCTAGTGCTCCTCCAACACTGATTAGGAGGTTTGGTGCCTTGCGCAATAGAGCCAACACGGGACTAAGAGGATGAATCATTCACGGTGTGTGTTGAAGGTGAAGAGGAATTCTGACGCTGAATGCCCAAAGTGCCAACGATCATGTGTAACACAACTTGAGTGTGAGTCAAGTAGAAATCAAGGTCTAAAATTCGACCTTCAAGCATCACTGTGGCTTCTTCTTGGTCTTTGAAATGGCGACCCAACACATTGCGAAGAGCTCATAGGTGGTCCCCTGTGTTGTGTAGCTCTTAGGCTTCAACGTCTTCTACCTTGCGCCAATGACTATGGGGAATGCTATTGTTGAAATGTTCATCTCCCTGGAGAGGGAGAGGCAACTTGCCCTTTCCTCTACCTCCCCTGAAAGGATGACTACGCTCCCTTACTAACATTGCAAATCTTACAACTGTTACCTCAAGCTGTTTGCAACTAGCACCTTAAAGCTTTTGTACCCTGATTCGTGACCTTTGCTGCCATTAATGGTGGCCTTCTTAACAAGTTGCTTATCTTGACAATCAGGTAGACAAGTGTACAAGGCTTGGTCACACGATAAATGCAGGGGGAATGAGTTCTTGCCACCACCACCTCATATTGGTTTGTGGGCATCGGGGAGAGTGTGCTAGAGGTGTCGCCATTCCCTCGAGTTAATTGTTGTGGGAACATTGATCATGGGGATGATTAATGCTCCTTGCAATGGTTTGGACACCCAGATTCAGGGAATTAGTAATACAATTGAAATGGCGAAGAAAAAATAATATCAATGTCTTAAAATATAAGGAGAGTAAATTAGTAATACAACTAAAAAGTAGAAGAAACAATAATTTAATAACTATTCCAACTTATGATTATAATTAAAACATTCAAAGAATATTTTAAAATATAAGGAGAATAACTTAGTAAGTAGAAGAAAATAGAGAGAAAATAAAACCTAATAAAATGACAATTCAAAAAAATTAAGAAAAATCTAGAATATTTAGAAAGAAAATAAAAAATAAATTAATAGATTAGATTTTTTTTAATCATAGACATTTAATTAGGTAGAAATGGATATGGGATTAAAAATAGAAATATGAGCTAATGATAACTGAAATATGGATTTTTCAAAAGAAAAGGTATCTAATTAGGTTAAAAAATAATTAATGTGTATATTTTATTAACTAATAACTACTAAGAAAACAAATGAAATAAATATGAGGTGGCAGGAGCGGTAGTGGTTATCTTTCGCCCCGACGAAGCAAGGGAGATACAATTTTCTTGGAGATTACGGGGAACAAATAATGACCAAGCATAATACTTAACATTATGGCAAGGATTAGATTTAGCACTATCCAGGTGTATTCGTCATCTAATGGTCTTTGGGGATTCAATGATTGTAATTCAACACGTGAATAAACTCAACTATAACTCTAATAAGTTCCAAGCTCCCATTCTGGATAGAATAAACCTTAAGATTTCAAGGTTTGAAAAGATTGAATTTTGCCATGTGAAGCGATACCTTAATTTTGAGGCGGATTCCTTGGCCAACAAAGGTGTTGCTTTGGATCAAGAAGTAGTGGTCTTGGCTGATAAGGATCTTAGCATAAAACCTTTGCCATGAAAACCAAGGGTATGGCTCAAATGACGATGATAATCAAAGGATTAATTGCTCAAATTAATAGATCAGATGTTGCCAGTCCCATTGTTAGATCACACTATGGGCATTTGTTAAATGAAATTACCACTCCCTTGCTCTGGAACAAATTTACTAATGTTGAAGGATGGGATAAGCTCACTCACTTAATGCATAGCTTGTTAGAGGATAGATGGAGGATATATTGCACTGCTAAAAATATGCTTGAGCATGTAGAAATCTCATCACCTTAACCGATTTGTAGTTCACATGCTTGTGATCTCTAATTTCCTAGGGGATTGTTTCTAATTGAAAAATGAATAAATTGTGTTGGCATTATGATTCAGGTGTTGTCCTTGATGGCAACTCACTCAGAGGAATGATACAGGTGATGGCAACTCACTTAGAGGACAGATCACAGTACAGCAGGTAAATAGAGAGATATACGCAGGTTGACCATGAAGAAAGTGCGTATATACGCGGGTTAGCGAAGCAGAAGGAGCGTACGCGTATACACGCGGGTTAATAAGAGTAAAGACGTGTACATGTTGGAAATCATGGTTTTGGTCCATGGTATTTGGTCCATAGTATTTGGTCCAAAGTGACGACCCCAAGTATTGGGTTCATGGTATTGTTTCTACATGGTTTTGGACCATGGTATTAAGAGAAGCCTAACCTATATAAGGAGTAGATCATTAGGCAAAAAGGGGTGAGCAAGGAATGAATGTCTGACGAAGTGCGAAGATATAGTATTGATGGTTATCGATTTGTGCTACTTGGATTGGGTTGATATAACAGAGAAGATACAAGTAATTATCTTTAGATCTGTATGCGGGTTGTATGAGGTGAAAGCACGTATACACATGGTTTTGGTGTAGTAAAGTAGCGTATGCATTATGAGATTTGGTATTTCAGGTTGCTTTTGATTCTACTGGTTGTTGCAGAGTTCTGGGCTCTGGTTTGCGTTCTGTGTTTTTGATGACAGAGTTTCAGTGATTCAGTATTGGGTGATTTAGAGATTTATGATGCAAGTATAAGTGGATGATTGTATTGTAGCAGTAATTGTTTTGTACTTATGGATCCAATCTGAAAATTGATGAAACGTGGTCCCTGAAGAAAAGAAGGTTGTAGCCTTCTATAGGTCAACACCTACGTACTAGTATATCCTCTAGTACAAGAGCTAAGGGGGTTGTAGCTCCCTTCCAGAAGTAACTGGAAAACGAGAGAGGGTTGTAGCCCTCTGCAGGTTGTAGCCTGTGTGCTGGTAAAGGACTGCACCAGTACATTGTAAAAGAAGTTTCTTATTAAAGGAAGAAAGCGACGAATTGCAGCAGGTGGTTTTCACCCACATTGGGTTTCCACCTTAGATCATGGTGTTCATGTGTCCTTCTTATGTGTGATGATCTGTACTGTTTTACTACACCCGTTTACTGTTAATGTGGTTAATAATGTTCTGATGCATGAATCATAAGATTGCTGCATATACGCTTGTTGCATTTAATACAGTCGCGTATATACGCGTATACCCTTAACTCAAGTCGCGTATATGAATCTGAGTGTGAAAATGAAAAAGTATCTGATTTACTAATATTGATTCACCCCCCCCTCTCAGTATTATTTCCAACAATTGGTATCAGAGCAGGTCCTTTTGAAGAAGCTTGATCGCTTGAAGGAAAAGATCCATCAGAATGGCTAATCCAGAAAAAGAGGCACATATCAGGCCACCAGTCTTTGACGGAAGCAACTTTACCCAATGGAAGATAAGAACCACAACATATCTACAATCAGTTGGAGCAGAAGTTTGGGGAATCGTAGAAAGTGGATACAATTTCCCTTCAGCAGTTCCTACAGATGCATCCGAGAAAAAGCAATATGAGTTCAATGCCAAAGCTGTTACTGTCTTATTGGGAAGTTTGACACAATCGGAATTTATGATGATCATGCATTACAAATCAACTAAGGAAATATGGGACAAAATCATTCTAAGCTACGAAGGAGATGAACAGGTAAAAAGAGCAAAGCTTCAAACTCTTAGAATCTGGTATGAAAATCTTAAGATGCATAGTAATGAAAGCATAGCTAATTACTTCTTGCGAATGGATGAGATTGTAAATTGTATGAGGGACTTGGGTGAAGAATTTAAGGAAGTTGTCTTAGTTGAAAAGGTTTTGAGATCCCTATTTGCTAAATTTGATTCCAAAGTGTTTGCCATAGAAGAAAAGGAGAATCTGTAGAAAATCATCATGTCACAGCTTCACGGAATCTTAACTGCTTTTGAGATGTGAAAAGAGGGACCATCAGAAGCTACATTCGAAGCATCAGGATACATGTCAGAGGAAGAAGAGGAGGTAAATTTTGTCAAGAATCTTGAATGGGGAACTGGACGATTCAAAGGTAAACTACCTTCCAAATGCTTTTCATGTGGTAGAGTTGGTCATTATGCTGCTAGATGCCCTCATAACAAAGGAAAGATGTCGGAAGAAGGTAATAGAAGCTATTATACCCATGTTAAAAGTAATGACTCATTCAATGGCAACGAAGACATTAGAAGTCTCATGGCATATGATAAGAAGAATGCAGAAACTGAAGAAGTTACCAAATTAAACAAACAATTGGAGACAGTAGCCAGGGTAAGGGAGAAATTGCAGGATATAGTAAAAGATCAGAGCATAACAATTCAGAGTCTTGAATCAAAGATCTTCTCTCTAAAAGAAGATCTCGAAAAATCAAAGGAGCAGAGCATAGAAGCTCATGAACATGAAGTGATCAAATTGAAGCAACAAGTGGAAGAAGGAAGAAAAGTTGAAGAAGACCTAAGGAAATAGTATCTGAAAAAGGAAGAACAACATCAGGTTGAGGTAAATATCTTAAAAGGTAAATTGGAAGAGAAGGATAAATTGTTGTGATTTCAAGATAGTACTAAGATTTTGGATGACATCCTTGGTAGTCAAAGATCCCCTAGTATCAAGACTGGCCTTGGCTTTCATGAATCTGTTGAAGGTGAATCTAGTTCACAAGGTGAGGCAAGGAACTCCAAAGAGAAATCTAAAATGATCAACAAGGAGTTGAGAAGTCATCCCCATAACAATCAAGGAACGAGATTTTTACTCCTCCACTGAATAATGTTGAATGCTATGTATGTCATAATCTTAGACATGTTGCAACCAGATGTAGAAATAGAATGGTTCAAGATCATCACAAAAGATCATCACATCCCAGGTACTTCAGAGGATATTGCTTTGCCTGCAATGCATATAGACACAAAGCAATTGATTGCAATAGAAGGAACATGAAATATGTAAGATGTTATTCATGCGACAAACTTGGACATAAAGCAAGGGAATGCAAGAGCAAATTTCAAAGTTCAAAACAAGAGGACCATACATCATCACAGTTTCAGAAGACAGAATTAGAGACAGAAAGGTGTGACATAACTCAGTTAGCTGACATAACAGACACAGGGGATACTGAAAGTGAAGAAATTCAGTATTCCATCTTGCATACGCTGATATAATGAAGATAATTCGCGTATATACGCGAGTTACAGGCTGCAGAGTTGCGTATATGGAGATTAGGGGAAAGGGCAGCAGAACAGACTCAGGGAAAGGTTCGGTCATGATAAGAGATGGTTGGCACTGGCTCAGGGGGGAGCATATACTTCAAACAATGCATTGTTGGCATTGTGTTTAGAAGTTGGTGATGATGCTTATGTAGCTAAATGATACATCCTGTTGGTTGTTCAAAGGAATGGTATTGCAGATGCTGATGCTTATGGTACAGATCATATTTGATGAATGATAGTCATGATTTTGAATGAAGTGCTAGTCCTAAATCTTTTATTTGCTTAGGGGGAGCATGGATGGATTGATACATCTTGGCATATACAAAGGGGGAGCTCATTCAGAGATTTCAACAGGTACTCAGGGGGAGTATGGATAGCATAAGGTATACCAAGGAAGAGAATATCTTGGTCCGCCCTTTGCCCTTGATGTCAAAGGGGGAGAGTGACTTGGTGTGGTGGTTGCCATCAAGTCCAAAGGGGGAGATTGTTGGCATTATGATTCAGGTGTTGTCCTTGATGGCAACTCACTCAGAGGAATGATACAGGTGATGGCAACTCACTTAGAGGACAGATCACAGTGCAGCAAGTAAATAGAGAGATATATGCAGGTTGACCGTGAAGAAACTGTGTATATACGCGGGTTAGTGAAGTAGAAGAGGCGTACGTGTATACATGCGGGTTAATAAGAGTAAAGGCGCGTACATGTTGGAAATCATGGTTTTGGTCCATGGTATTTGGTCCATAGTATTTGGTCCAAAGTGACGACACCAAGTATTGGGTTCATGGTATTGTTCCTACATGGTTTTGGACCATGGTATTAAGAGAAACCTAACCTATATAAGGAGTAGATCATTAGGCAAAAAGGGGTGAGCAAGGAATGAATGTCTAACGAAGTGTGAAGATCTAGTATTGTTGGTTATCGGTTTGTGCTGCTTGGATTGGGTTGATATAAAAGCGAAGGTACAAGTAATTATCTTTAGATCTGTACGCGGGTTGTATGAGGTGAAAGTGCGTATACACACAGTTTTGGTATAGTAAACTAGCGTATGCATTATGAGATTTGGTATTTCAGGTTGTTGTTGATTCTACTGGTTGTTGCAGAGTTCTGGGCTCTGGTTTGCGTTCTGTGTTTTTGATGACAGGGTTTCAGTGATTCAGTATTGGGTGATTTAGAGATTTATGATACAAGTATAAGTGGATGATTGTATTGCAGCAGTAAGTGTTTTGTACTTATGGATCCAGTCTGAAAATTGATGAAACGTGGTCCCTGAAGAAAAGAAGGTTGCAACCTTTTGTAGGTCAGGACCTATGTACTAGTATATCTGCTAGTACAAGAGCTAAGGGGGTTGTAGCTACCTTCTAGAAGTAACTGGAAAATGAGAGAGGGTTGTAGCCCTCTGTAGGTTGTAGCCTGCATGCTTGTAAAGGACTGCACCAGTAAGTTGTAAAAGAAGTTTCTTATTAAACGAAGAAAGAGACGAATTGCAGCAGGTGGTTTTCACCCACATTGGGTTTCCACCTTATATCATGGTGTTCATGTGTGCTTCTTATGTGTGATGATATGTATTGTTTTACTACACCTGTTTACTGTTAATGTGGTTAATAATGTTGTGATGCATGAATCATAAGATTGCTGCATATACGCTTATTGCATTTAATACAGTCGCGTATATCCTTAACTGAAGTCGCGTATATGAATCTGGGTGTGAAAATGAAGAAGTATCTGATTTAATAATACTGATTCACCCCCCCCCCCCTCTCAGTATTATTTCCAACAGTTGGTATCAGAGTAGGTCCTTTGGTAGAAGCTTGATCGCTTGAAGGAGATCCGTAGAACAATGGGAAATAAAGCGCGTCAAAAGAGGAAGATAGCACAAAGGAACAATGACAGCCTGTCGGTGAGTGGAAGCAAGTATTCAGAACCTGAATCACCTCAAATTGAATATGGACAAGCAAATGAAGCATCAGATAAAATCATAGATCAAGAAGATCTACCTAGCAAAAGGGAGAATGCCCTCAAAGAAGAAATTATCAGCTTAAAAGCTCAGTTGGAATGTGCTTTCAGAGTTCGTCAAATGCTGCAGGTGCTGAATGAAGAACAAGAAAATAAGATTCTCAAACTAAGGAAACAAGTGGAAGAAGGAAGAAAGTCTGAAGAAACTTTGAAGAAGCAATGTTTGGAAAAGGAAAAACAACATCAGGTTGAGGTAAATATCTTGAAAAGTAAATTAGAAGAAAAGGATAAACTGTTGCGATTTCAAGATAGTACTAAGATTTTGGATGATATTCTTAGTAGTCAATGGTCTCCTGCTATCAAAACTGGTCTTGGTTTTCATGAGTCTATTGAAGGTGAATCTAGTTCACAAAGCAAGACAAGGGACTCTAATGCAAAATCTGAAATGCTCAACAAGGAGATGGAAGGTCAATCTCATCACCAAGCAAGGAAAGAAGTCCTTCAAAGAAAATCTTTTTCTCCTAATTATGGAAGTAATAGACGATTATTTCCTCTGTTGAATAATGTTGAATGTTATGTATGTCATAATCATGGACATGTTGCAGCTAGATGTAGAAGTAGAATGGTTCAAGACCATCACACAGAAAGATCATCACATTCCAGGTACTTTAATGGATATTGTTTTTCTTGCAATATGTTTGGTCACAAGGCTGCTGTTTGCTACATGAGGAATATGAAACATGTAATATGTTTTTCATGGAACAAGCTTGGACATATAGCAAAGGAATGCAGGAACAAAGTACGAACATCACACCAAAAGAAGAAAACATCATCACAGTTGAAGATATGGAGGAAAAAGGAAGTACAGCCAGAAAGATGTGGCATAGCAGAGTACACAGACATGAAAGATTCAGATGAAGCTCGAAGTGTGGAACATTAGTGTTACAAATCTCATACGCTGATATCATGAAGACAAGTCGCGTATATACGCGAGTTAGATGCTACAGAGTCGCGTATATGATGTTATGAAAGAAAGCAGTAGTACAGAAGTCTAAAATGGTTGAGTCATGATATGAAATGGTTGGCACAGGCTCAGGGGGAGCATATACTTCAAATAATGAATTGTTGGCATTATGGTTAAAAGTTCTTGGTGATGATGCTTATGAACATATCTTGCTTGACCAAAAGATTGGATTGCAAGTTACAGATTTGGATGCTAGATGCTTATAATATAGATCATATGGTGTATGATAGCTGCTGATATCTATCATGGTCTTGTTTAGGTCCTTGGTCTTTGTGAGTCATATGATGTATTTTTGTTACCCCAATATGCATGGGATGGATGATGTAATGAGTCATGTATAAACTTTTGGTATATCCTAATTGGGTTGGATGGATGAGTCAATATTTGTATATCCTCACTTGGTTAAGAGATGGACGTATGTATGAGTCTTTGGTGATAGGAAGGTCATTCATAATAGAGTCATGTTCTTCTTGTAGAACATCTTTCGCAAATCTTGCCTACAGTCAGGGGGAGCATGGAGAGATTGGTACACCTTGGCATATACAAAGGGGGAGCTCAATCAGAGACTTCAGCATGTACTCACGGGGAGTATGGACAGCAGAGTGTATATCAAAGAAGAGAATATCTTGGTCTGCCCTTTTCCCTTGATTTCAAAGGGGGAGAGTAACTTGGTGTGGTGGTTGCCATCAAGTCCAAAGGGGGAGATTGTTGGCATTATGATACAGGTGTTGTCCTTGATGGCAACTCACTCATAGGTATGATACAGGTGATGGCAACTTAATCAGATGACAGATCTAGTGCAGTAGATCAAAAGAGAGATATACACAGGTTGACCGTGATGAAAGTGCGTATATACGCAGGTAATCGGAGTAAAAGGAGCGTATACGTACACATGCAGGTTCTCAGAAGGAAAGGCGCATACATGTTGGAAACCATGTTTTTGGTCCGTGGTATTTGGTCCAAAGTGACGACCCTAGGTATCGGGTCCAAGGTATTGGGTCGAAGGTATTGGTTCTACATGGTTTTGGATCATGGTATTGAGAGAAGTCTAAACCTATATATGGAGAAGATCATTAGGACAAGTAGCGGTGCAAGGGAGAGCAAGAGTGAGCAAGTGATGAACATCTGATAAAGTGTGAGATCTAGATGTTGATTATGGGTTAGTGATGTCTTACTTGATCTGAACCAAGGAGGCACTCATGTGAAGGATGATGAACAATGGATCGGGATCTTAAGGCTTGGAATGATTATCATTATATGGTTTGATTATGGATAGACTAGATCTATGGACGCATGTTTATTGTATGAATGTTATGATATGGGTATGACTGATGTTTGGAACAACTGCAATGTTATGAGTAAATATTTGCAGATCTATATGCGGGTTGGCTTTGGTAAAAGCGCGTATGTACGCGAGTTTTGTTCATCATAGTAGCGTATACATTTGTAGTTGGATCTGGTTATTGTGGCAGACTTCTGTTGTCTGTTCTATATTCTAGTGACTGTATTATTGAAAGGTTTTTAGTGTTTCAGTATTGGGTGATTCAGAGTGGTGATTCAGATTATGATGTTGTGCTTCATGGATCCAGTATGAAAATGTATGAAACGTAGTCCCTGGATGATTGTAGGCCGGCACCTACGTACTGGTAAACATATTGGCCAGTGCAAGAGCCAGGGGGTTGTAGCTCCCTTCCGGGAGCAGCTGGAAAATGAGTGAAGGTTGGAGCCTTCAGTAGGCCAGCGCCTACGTACTAGTAAATGGAACGGCTAGTACAAGAGTTAAGAAGGTTGTAGCCTTCTGCAGGTAGAAGCCTGCGTACTGGTAAAGGACTGCACCAGTACATTTTAAAAGAAGTTTCTTATTAAAGGAAGATAGAAACAAATTGCAGCAGGTGGTTTTCACCCACATTGGGTTTCCACCTTATATCATGGTGTTCATGTGTGCTTCTTACGTGTGATGATCTATACTGTTTTACTACACCTTTTTACTGTTAATGTGGTTAATATTGTTCTGATGCATTTGCTGAAGATAAGCTAACTGAATCATAAGATTACTGCTTGTACGTTGGTTGCATTTAACACAGTCGCGTATATACGCGGATATA
>APFE030187937.1:171893-186933 GCA_000404065.3 Pinus taeda | reverse complement strand
ATGGAAGATTCAAAACCAGTATGTACTCCTATGGTTACAGGATGCAGTCTCAGTGAAAATGATGAATCAGCAGCAGTGCATCAGCCAACCTATAGATCCATGATTGGAAGTCTACTTTATTTGACAGGTACATGACTAGACATCATGCATGCAGTGGCAATAGTTGGAAGATTTCAGGCAAATCCAAAGGAAACTCATCTTCAGGCAGTAAAGAGAATTTTCAAGTATCTTCAAGGAACTCAAAACTATGGCTTATGGTATCCTAGAGATACAGATCTCACTCTTCATGCTTATACAGATGCAGATTTGGCTGGAAGCGTGGATGACAGAAAGAGCACAAGTGGTGGTGCATTCTTTATGGGTTCCAGATTAGTATCTTGGTTCAGCAAGAAATAGAGTTCGATTTCTTTATCTACAGCTGAAGCGGAATATGTAGCTGCTGCATCTTGCTGCACTCAACTCCTTTGGATGATGCAGACCTTGCAAGACTTTCAAATCACTTCTACACCACCTATCTCCATCTTATTTGATAATATAAGTGCAATCAGCGTTTCAAAGAACCCAGCCATGCATTCAGAGATAAAGCACATACCGATCAAGTATCACTTTCTCAGGGAACAAGTGATTGAACAAAAGGTCAAGTTGGAGTATGTTCCTTCTAAGGAACAAGTTGCTGATATTCTCACATAACCTTTTCCCAGAGAGACCTTTGAATACCTCAGGAAAAAGCTGGGAGTATTTGATGCATCATCTTGCTGTTAAAACTTGTCTATTTTAGAGAAAAATGGGTGTGCGCGAGTTGCTTCAGGAGGATCCGCGTACATACGCCAGTTTGTTAGAGATAGTAACGTATATGGAGGCTTGATGGATATCAGTAGGGATAGGCTCTGGTTGAAGATAATTTGATATGGTTCTGACAGAGACCATCTGGCATAGGTTGAGGGGGAGCAGATAAACTTCTAATGATGCATTGTTGGAATTATCTTAGAAGCTTTTGGTTCTAGTTCACAGCTGTTGTTGGTTTCAGGTGGAACAAAGGTAGAGAAAGAATAGAAGGAAATCAGGGTTGCTGATCTGAATGAGCTTGCTTATAGTCAGGGGGAGCATGAACGACACACTTCAGTAGAGCAGAGATTTCAGCAGGTACTCAGGGGGAGTATGGGCAGCAGAATGTTTCTCTATGAAATAGATTATCTTGGTTTACCCTTTGCCCTTGATGTCAAAGGGGGAGAGTGATTGGTTGTTGTTGCCATCAAGTCCAAAGGGGGAGATTGTTGGCATTATGGTACATATGTTGTACTTGATGGCAACCCACTCATCTCAGATGATAAATTATAGTGCAGCAAAGTTCACGCACTTTCATGAAGATAAAAGTTTATTTCATGTAGAGAAAAGTTCATGCACTTTGATGCGGAGAAAAGTTTATTTCATGTGGAGAAAAGTTCACGCACTTTTATGTGGAGAAAATTTTATTTCATGTACAGAAAAAGTTCACACACTTTTATGTGGAGAAAAAGTTTCTTTCATGTGGAGAAAATTTCACGCACTTTTATGTGGAGAAAAAGTTTATTTCATGTGGAGAAAATTTCACGCACTTTTATGTGGAGAAAAAGTTTATTTCATGTGAAGAAAAAGTTTATTTCATGTGGAGAAAAGTTCACGCACTTTCATGGTTAGTTCATGGTATTGGTCCGACAATTTTTTGATCCTATGGTTTTGGTCCGTGGTATTGCATCCAAAAGTGTTGATCCCAAGTATTGGGTTCATGGTATTGTGTTATTATGGTTTTGGACCGTGGTATTGTGAAACGCCTAAGACTATAAAAGAGGAAGGAAATCATTTGGCAAAGCATCATATGAATTGTTATTGAATATCTGATAAAGTGCTAGATCTAGATACTGTGATTGGGTTATGGTGCAGATCTGGATCTGAATAAAGAAGGAACCTAAGCGCAAGGAGAAGGATAAGTTCTATTGATGGGTCTTAATCTTTAAGCTTGAATGATAGTATTTTTTTTGTTCTGGGTTTATATTTGGTGTGTGGTTACAGTTACTGTGATTTGGATACAGCTGTTAGAGAAGTGTCTACTTGATTCAGTGCTAATTGGTGAAAATGAGATTGTTTGATGCAGAAATTCTTGATTATTGATTGATGTTCATGGATCCAGTCTGAAAATTTATGAAACGTGGTCCCTGGAAGAAAGAGAAGGTTGTAGCCTTCTGTAGGCCAGCACCTACGTACTAGTATCTTGGCTAGTGCAAGAGCTAAGGGGGTTGTAGCTCCCTTCCAGGAGAGTCTAGAAAACGAGAGAGGGTTGTAGCTCTCTGCAGGCTGCAGCTTGCGTACTGGTAAAGGACTGCACCAGTACAATTGGAAAAAGAAGTTTCTAATTGAAAGAAGATAGAGACATATTGCAGCAGGTGGTTTTCACCCACATTGGGTTTCCACCTTATATCATGGTGTTCATGTGTGTGGCTTATGTGTGATGATCAGTTCTATTTTACTGTACCTGTTTACTGTTAATATGG
This sequence comes from Pinus taeda, assembly GCA_000404065.3. Taxonomy (NCBI): domain Eukaryota; kingdom Viridiplantae; phylum Streptophyta; class Pinopsida; order Pinales; family Pinaceae; genus Pinus; species Pinus taeda. Next base: position 184,405 of record APFE030187937.1, on the reverse strand, counting down.
TTGATAATGTTCTAATGTACTCATTAAGGATCAACTAACTTAATCATAAGAAGTTGTGGAAGTAGCATATATGAATCTGAATATGGAAATGAAAAAGTTTTATTGATGTAATAATACTGATTCACCCCCCCTCTCAGTATTATTTCCAACAGTCCTCGAGCCAAAAGATGAGAAGAAGCAAATTATTATAGACCTTGCTAGAATGGAACTGAAAGATTTAAAATATCTTGAAGCTTTTGGTCAAGATTTTATGGCCAAAGTTTACAAAGAAAATCTTTCAAATGATTCAGTTCAGAAAATTTCTTTTCTATCAAAATTACCAGGAAATCTAGGAGATTTGATTTCTAAAGATATTGAGCTTCAAAGAAAAACAATAGATCAGATTTACTAGATAGATCTTTTATTCAAGTGTCAAGAGAAAGTCAAATATCTATGTTGGCAAAGACAGGCACATGATATAAATCCCAGTGCCAATGTTTGTCGTGCTGCTTTGCCACGGATGCCATTTAAGAAAAGGAGAAAACATAAAAGGTATGGGAAATTCAAGACCAAGAAAATTGCAAATCCCAAACGACCTTTTAAAAGTTTCAGATTTCTAAAGAAAAGGAAACAACTGAGAACTAAAAACAATTGTTGTTTCATATGCAAATAGGAAGGACACAATGCTCGTGCTTGTCCAAAAGGCACATTCGGTAAATTGAAAGCATGTGTAGATATTAAATAATTTTTTGATGACTGGTCTATTGTACAATCAGAAGAATAACCATCAGATGTATATATGTTAACTAATGCTTCGTTTTTGGAAGATGAAGAGTTAGTCAACTCTGTTCAGAAATTGAATATTTGTTATGATTGTTCTACTGATGAATTTTCAGTTGAAGAAGAAGAAGAAGAACTTCATTACAGTGAAGAATTTGAGACTGACATAGACAGTGTTGAAATCAGTGAAACAAAATCTTTATGTTGGTCTCTCCCACCAGAGAAAGACAAAGTAAAACAGGTTATCCCTATTCTCCCTTAGTTAAACTATTTTTGTCCATATCAAAAAAATATTGGAAAAACATCTTCAATGCCAGTTCTTGAATTCGACCCACCAGCAAAACAAACTTTCTTGAAGAAAATGTTAAAAACAAATAACCTATTGTATATACCAGTCTCCGTGCAGGTTAAAAATAGTTGGATAGATCTTGATGCATTTATTGATATCGGTGGCTCAAACAATCTTGCCAGACCATCGTTGTTTAAAGGATTATGGAAACCTCTCTAGAATATCCTGATTTCAGAAATGATCAGAGGTACAGTTAATCTTACTCACTATGTGGATAATATTTCTTTAAAAATAAGTGGGAAGATTGTCAAGATATCTGCTATACAACATTACGACCCATCTGCCAGTTTAATTCTGGGTATGCCATTTATCAATTTTGTTTTGCCCGTGACTATTAGCGAAGATAAAGTTATCTTTAATTTCAAAAAACAAGCAATCTCTGTTCCGAGATTAAAATTTGCAGACTCTGAAGTAAGAAGAGAAAGCCAGAAGAAGACCAGTATAAGAAAGTCAAAACATGATTCCAAAGATTGGCAGAAAGTATTGTAGATTTATGAAGAAAAGGAAGCCCTCAAAACAAAACAAAAAGCAACAATATATCCGCAATGGACTCAAAACAAATCTCTATATACCAGAGGTTAGTTAAAAGCTACTCAGAAGACCCTTAGAAGTTTTGGGAAAAGGAGAGCCCCAAGCAAGAAATTGTGACCATGCATGATAATGGAGTAAAAGGTAAATTAATTCCTTGTACTCCTTCTGATGAACAAGAAATCAAAAAGTAGATTGAAGAATTGTTGAAGTTGAGTTTGATTGAACTGAGTGTTTCCCATTATTCATGTTCTGCATTTTTGGTTCGCAATCATTCCAAAATAGTTCGAGGTAAAGCAAGAATGGTGAGTAATTACAAACCATTGAATGCAATCACTCAAAGATTTCACTATCCCTTACCTCGTAAAGAATTAATAATGTAGAAAATTCAGAAGGGTAAAATATTCAGTAAATTTGATATGAAATCTAGTTATTACCAGATTCAGATTGAAGAAGTAGACAGACATAAGACAATATTCACATGCTCTGCAGGATTTTACCAATGGAAAGTTGTTACATTTGGATTAAAGAATGCTCCTACTTTCTTCCAAAAGAGAATGGATTTTATATTTGGTAAGTATGATTTTATCATAACTTACATTGATGATATTTTAATCCATAGTCCAAATTTACAAACACGTGGTATTGTCCTCTCAGAAAAGAAAATGGTGTTATTCCAAAATGATATTGATTTCTTTTGAATTCATGTAATCGATGGAGATATACAGATGCAGTCGCATGTGCTAACAAAGCTTGGTGAGTTCCCTGGTGAACTCAAAGACACAAAAATGATTCAAATATTTTTGGGTGTTTTAAATTACATCCATAAATACATTCCCAGGCTATCTGAAAAAACTGCTCCTATTCGAAAGCATTTAAAATCAAGATGGTCTAGTCAAGCCACTACCACTGTCAAAAATCTCAAAGAAGAATGTAAGTCCCTACCAAAATTGCAGCTTCTAGGAGAAGGATTCTTAATTTTACAAACAGATGCCTCAGATGATTTTTGGGTAGCCGTTCTTTTTGAAAGAAAGGAGGAAAACAAAGAAGAATAATTATGCGCCTATGCATCAGGAGAGTTCCTCCCAAACCAGAAAAATTATTTTGCTGCTGAAAAAGAAACTATTGCAATATTTAATGGCATTCAAAAATTTGAATTGTATCTTGTGCCAAGAAAATTATTGATTAGGACTGACTCAATGAATTTTAATATTTCTTGTCAGCAAAATTATCAAGACAGGTGGCAAGAGGAAGATTATTAGCATGGAAAATTTGGTTCCAGCAATATGATTTTGATGTAGAATGGATTCCTGGAAATTCTAACTATATTGTCGATGCTCTTACCAGGGAAATGAATCAGGCTCATAGAATTGGCCGCAGCCAAACAGAAGTCAAATGAAGCATTTTTGATATTCCAGATCAGCCAGACAATCTTGTCACTTTGGAAAAAAGGTTCCAAATTCTCGAGAAGCATGTTGAAAATCTTTGTCTAGAAATAAAAAAGGTAGTTGGACTCAGGCTTCGAAGAAACCAGTGGATTCAAAAATGTCAAACCTAGCAATCAAAGAATATTAGCACACTTCTTGGATTGGATCCTAAATTGGTAAAAGTTTACTCTTTACCAAATATGAAAGTCAAATTATATTTTAGAACACTTGATGATTTATGGTCCATACAGTATACTAAATCTATGATTTGGGTCTTGCAAATTTTAAATTATTATCAGATGATTGGTTGTATTGATTTTGCACTTGAAATCTTTACAAGTGCTAAGATGATGGACCTTGAGGATGTTAACATCAAGATAGAAGTTGGTCAGTTTTTATAGACATTAAGAATTCTAGATCTGTTCGAGGAAACGGAAGCATCATATCTACAAAGAAGAGATTCAGATTATATGCATTTAGATACTTTTCCTCAGTATGAAATCTTCGAGCCCTTTGCAGATTGGGAAATCAAGGACGGATACTGCAAGAGGAAACAGGTTGAAAGACAATCTCAATGTGTAGAAAGAACTCTACAGTATACTAAAATCTTTTCAACACCATTGGATTTTAATAGCCCAGAAATAAGAAATTCTATTGATCTAAATCCCTTTTCACAGGTTTTTGCAAATCATTTTTCAGAAAGTTCTGCATTTGCAGAAAATAAGGATGAAGTAAATAGAGTTTTTGGGTGGTTAAAGGAATTTCTCATGCACAAGTTGGCTGAAAAAATTCATATTATCAAAAAATTGACTGAATCACAAGGGAAGCATCCTATTTTAAAGTTTTTAGTGAATCAAAAGACATTAATCATAGTTGGAGTAAGTTTTGGAAATTGGGCTATAGATACTATATGTCTGATTGGTTTGTTATTATCTACTAGGGTATGCACAACATTCAATTTTGAGATTGGATAGCAAGAAAAGGAAGGTGTTAGTGATCACTGTAAAATCTGGGTACAGCACACCATCGACATAGCTACTAGTATGTTCCAAATTTTCAAATAGGAATTATTGGATGGAATAGAATTACTAGTGCAACAGATGATAACATTCTCAAAAGCACATAAAGATTATTTCTTAGATATTGAGATAAATCCTACATCTTACATCAATAGATGGAGAAAGAAAGACGATCCATTCAAGTTACCATACCAAAGCCATCATGCCTACAAGGGTCGAATAAAGTTGGAAGTTAGACAATCCTCTAAAGCAGCAACAACATCTTCAAAAGGAAAGGAAACTTATTTTTTAGATGTGTACCAAGATGCTCAAGACCCCACCGAGCCAGACTACGAAGAAAAATATCTAAAATTAATGGACGAAGCATATCTAAAAGAGAATCCATCTTTGATAAATTCGATGATTATGACTCAGACTGCAGCCCTGAGGTACCATGGCGAATGTCCTTAGATTCCTTGTAAATAGTGAAAGTTTGAATTATTGTGCTTTTGAATTATTGTACTGGAATATTGAGTAGACATCCTGGGACTATGGAAGTGCCAATAGGACCCTCAATTATTGCCACTTTGAATTATTGTTCTTAGTGTGTTTTTGAATTATTGTACTGGAATATTGAGTAGTCACTGTTGGACTATGGAAATGCTAACAGGACCCTCAATTATTTCCACTTTGTGTTAGGTTTTAAAAAAAAAGGAGTCTATAAAATAAGAAATCAGCAGAAGAGAAGCCCATATTGTTGGACTGAGTGCTTCTAAACTCTGAGATTTCTTGTTTTCATATTGTAATTCTCCCACTTTAAATGATGAGACTGCTGCAACTTGGCTTGAGACTACAGATACTGCAAGGGTTGATGATCCATATGGATGATGGTCTCATTTCCGATCAGGTAGTGTTTCCACTTTTTCACACTCTGGACCAAGGCATATAACTTGTCATAAGTGGGATAGTTTATCATAGCCTAAGAGAACTTCACTTAATTGTAACATATTGGCTTCTTTTGCTACATCAGTATAACTCCCATGGCATATCAACTGGCATTTGTCTCGATCTTGAATGGCTGTTGGAGATCTGGTAAGGCCAAGGCTGGTGCGGTGCTCATCTTTTCTTTGAATGTTTCGAAGGACTTTTGCTCCTTTCCTCCCCATTGAAGGACTTTCTTTACACTTGTCAATGCATGTAAAGGTGTTGTAATAATAAATAAATTGGCAATAAATATCCTCCAATACTCTACCGCACCCAAAATGTGGCGAACCTTGGTTACACTGGTAGGTTTAGGCCAATTTACGATTTCTTCAACTTTAGAAGGATAAATTTTCAGCTGACCATGATCAACAATATGACCTAGGTAAACCAAAGAGGTTTTCACAAACTCAAACTTTGACAATTTTACATAGTGTTTTTTTTTCAATACATCAAGCAGTTTCTTCACATGACATACATGTTCATTCCAACTTCAAGATAAGAATATCATCTAGATATACAAGAACAAATTCATCAATGAAAGGCCTAAAGAGATCATTCGTGATCCTGATGAAAGTGGCCGAAGCATTGCAATGTCCAAATGGCATCAACATTCATTCGAACAACCCCTGTTTGGTCTTGAAGATAGTTTTCCACACATCCTGTTCTGCAATTCAGAGCTGGTGATAACCAGTACACAAATCCAATTTGGTTAAATAGATAGCATTCTTTAACTCATCTAATAAGTCATCATTGCGTGGAAGAGGGTAATGATTTTTCACCATGATTTTGTTTAGTGCTCAATAATCCACGCATATCCTCCATGTGCTATCTTTCTTCGGCACTAAGACAATAGGTCAGCCACATGGAGAAGTGCTCGTTCTGATGACCCCTTGGTTCAATGGTTCCTACACCTACTTTTTGATTTCCTTCAGGTCAATGGTTGACTTCCTGTACATACCAATATTCGGTAAAGGAGAGTCATGCTGAAAATGGATCTCATGTTGGATTTTCCTCTCCGAAGGTAATCCATTTGGTTCGTGAAACATCTCATCATAGTTAGAAATTAATTCACATAATTCCTTTTTATGCACATGATCACAACCTTGGAAAGCATTAGATAATTCTGCATCTTTTCCACTTACAACCATAAGCACGCAACCCTTACGGGAATTCACCAACCTCTTCATTTGTCTTGCATTTACAAGGATGGCATTGATTTTAGTTTGATGAGCCCTTACAATATATTCTACTCCATCTTTTGTGGTTTGGCCTTTGCTTTCATGAAGGAAGAAGATTTCCTTTCTATCATATAGATATGGACTCCCTAACACCATGCCATATATATCCGATGGTATTACATCAAGTTTTACCTCATTCACTAACTTATAAGTGACCAAAAATCTAACCTTACACTGCTTAGTTATATTCAGTTTTGCTTTATCATGTATCCATCCAAGTGGGTAAGGTTTTGGATGTGCTTTGGTTTCCAAGCCTAGTTTCTTTACCAAGGACTTTGAAATTACACCTGCTTGGGATCCGGTGTCAAATAGAGTTTCTACTTTTGTATGATTTATGATAACTCTAATATCAAATAGCTTAATTCTCTTTCGTTCATTAGGAAGAGACTCATCTATTGAACTAGTACCTTCATGTGAATCAGAATTAACATGAGGTGTAAGAGTACCTTTTGTTCCTACTACTATGATCAATGATTCATCCCTGGAATTGGATCCAATGTCTTGCTGCACAGTTGCCACTATCTTATTCTTTCCTTTTCCTCCATACTTCTTTGGTCTCTTTTCTAGGTATAGTTTCCAATAATGATCATCATCATGACCTTCCTTTTTGTAGTGAGTGAAATAAGTTCTTTCTCCTTCATCTTTCTTGGCTGATGCCATCCTCTTCTCCTTTCCTTTTCCTTTCACTTTTGGCTTTCCATTTGGAGGTTTTAAAGGTGGTTTCTTGAAATGATCATTTCTTTCATTTTTTCCCCTGTTCTCAAGATGGATGGCCTTTACACTAGCCGAGTCAATAGTAGTTGGTTCAAACAATAATAATCAATGTCTAAGGTAACTATGTAATGATGCAATATACTTAGTTACTACTTCAAGTGAGTCAAGTGAAATTCCAAATTAAGTGCTTGTTTTCTAAATTCCTTTATAAAGCTTTGAACATCCTCACCTCTACCTTGCCTTAAGTATTGCCAATCCATTAAGGCTTTTTGTTTGTAACAAAAGGGATAAAATTGTTACTTCAATGCAGAAATGAAACTAGGCCATGAGGAAAGAAGATTACCCACACTCTTACTACTTCGCACACTCTCTCCCACCAAACAAGAGCGGTGCTACTCAGCCGAAGAGAGGCTAGCTAAATCTTTTCCTTGTCCTCTTTGATGTACTAAATTCTGCAGTAGATTTCAATATGCCTAATCCAGTTATTAAGCTTTTCTACATTACTTTCACCGTTAAACATGGGAAGATAAAATTTGACATCTAATTTAAAGAAAGGTTTCTTAGATGCATCCCTTGAATTTCTATGATGATGGTGATGAGAGGAAGAAGAAATTTCACTCGTGGAAGGAGAAGGAGGGGGTTCTCCTTCACCATTTCCATGCACTGAACCGTGTTCTTCTAGATTTCTCTCTTCTGATTTCTCCAGCCTTGAAAGCAACTGGCAAACATTTTCTACCATTGTATTGAAGGTTTTGTTGAAATTGCACTCCTCTTTATGACGAGCCTCTTCATTTGTCATGTTTCCCCTTCGATGTGCAAGCCACGCCTCGGGATCGAAAGACTTTACTTTCCCTTCGCCTCTTTGGAGCCTATCTTTTGTTAGCATACAAACATGTAATTCACATCCAAAAAGACTTGTTGTGATGCCACTTGATCCAAAATCTTTTTCTTATAGATGTGTTAAAGAATTACATGCATAAATTGTAGCTTAACATAGAAAACTTAATGTGCACATGAGAGAAGAGGAGAAACACATAAATCATGAAAGAAGATAGCAAGACTTGATAACAAAGTTCATCCAACTTGGACTATGTCTCCAAGCCCTGCTCAATCAATGGGGAGGCCTTCATTCATTAAGTGGCATGAGAAAGAAGAGTACAAGCATTAGTTACAAAAAAGGAGTTGCATACCTCCATACTGAAAAATGATTGAAAAATGCAGAAATCTGATGGTGAAACAGATAGTGTCATTGCGTTGATGGTGTCGAGAAGTGCTAAAACCATATAAAATTTGTCAAATTCTGTCAAAGTGAAAATTCGGCCCTCCTACAAAATTTTTCCTCGCTCTACGTGCACTGCCTCCTCCCCCTGGGCGCACTGACAAACTATGTCTAAATAAAATATTGGTGGAAGATTTTTCAATAAGTAGTTATCTAAGTTGGTTGATGATCGGGTTATGAGGGAGGTGGTCGGGAGGTCAAACCCACCACCTTTTCTTATACACCACAATTTAATTTTAAACAAAATCTTATTTTTTTTTCATATTATAGATGTTCGTTAACTAAATTGTGTGTTGGGCTGGGCCCGCCATGGGTGGCCCACCCCCCGTACTTACCTTCACCGTATCCTTTTTTAAGTGGCTTGGTTCATGCCCCAGGGCCGCCCCACCACCTTAATGGCCGCATCCGTTACATGGATCCATAGTGTGGGTTGTCGGGTGGTGGGGTCATGGCCGCCCACCCCATTTGTTGTTGCGGTTTCTTAGGAGGGGTCAGTGGTCATGGCCCAACCCTCCACCTAACATATTATTTTATATGTCGTTACGAGTTGGCGTGACGGGGTTGGTGACCCGCCACCCCTTCTATTTATTTATTCTTATTTAAATAAAAGCAATATGCCATTTGTATAAATTATGTTTTTAATGAGGGAATAATTTTTCTCAGAATCTCGCTGGAGTTGGGTAGATTTCGTCCGCCAGAAAAGTGCAAATTGTGTCGTTGTTAATCCTACCCAGACATCAAGAAGTCAACCCAACTTTGGCTGCCTCTATCGCCTTCATCCAGACTCAGATTGGAGTGTTGTTTGCACTATTGGAATCAGGATGACGAGCAGTTCGATCTGATGCCAAGTTAATAACCTTTCCACCACTTTGAATCTTGAGCTTTTTCCATGCCATTGGTGTTTGGAGATCCTCCTAGATCATCTCCCCACTTTATGTAGGCCTCAAGGCAACATTTCCCATGGATTTTGTGATCATTTTTCTCTTAATTAAGAATGATAATAATTTTGTTATCATTAATCACCAATTCTCTAAGTTGACAATTTCTTCATCCTACATAAATAAATCCATAGTAAAATCCATTGCTATGCACTTTTTTAGCATGTTTGGATTCATTTTGGGTTATAAAATAGCATAATATTTTATAGGTTTGATAGATTCTTATGTATTTTTTAGTCACAAGATTTTGGTCCATAATAGTGATGCAGGAGCATCAGCCCTAGGCATATCATTTGCCGGACGCCTAAAAGGATCATGTGAATTCTTAAAGGGATTTTATTTCCCTCACTTGTATTTTTGTAAAAATAAGGAATTAGGAGGATTGATGTAAGGCCAAGTTTCTAAATTCTAGAAAGAGTCTGGAATATTAGGTTGTTAGGATATTTAGGATGATTTAATGTTTTGGCTAATTAGGGATTTCTAAATAGTTCCAAGTGGTAAGATGAGGTGTTATTTTGTTTTGTGATTGGCCAAGTGGGTCTTTTCTAATGCAAAAAGTGTAGAGTTAGAAATTTGGTAGTTTTAAAATGTTTGACATATGTCCCATTTTGACTATTCTATTGAGATATTTTCCCAATCCAATACCATTTTATAGAAGGTGTGCGTGTGATAAGGGGGAAAACTCCTAGTGCATTAAAAAAGAAGGAATTGGACAGATGGTTCATAAGCCCTTTTGTACATATTATATAATTAAGGAATGATTATGAGTTTGGAACCTCCTTTGTGTATCTGTGTATGATTTCGACGCATAGTCTTTTTGTAGATATGATTTTGTTAATTTGGAACATAGTAGGACAACCACTGAATCATCTCTACATTATATATTAGTGAAGGACAGATAAAGGGAGAATTTGTGCATTTGCAGGTTGGTGTTCATCCTGAAACCTTTATGGTAGAGCTGATTTATATTTTTTTGTCTCCTACAAAATTTATAGTCTCCATAATCTCAATCATATGGGCTTATTGGTAATTGAATGAAGGTGAGCAGAGCTTAAACTATAATTTTGCACAGTTCTATGTGTACATTCTATTAGATTTGATTGAAGTGTAAAGGGACCATGAAATTTTCTCGGAAGAGTGGGATTTGACAATGAGAAGTGTGTGGTAAGAAGGCATGAATTACAATACGATTGAGAAATGTTCATGCCTATTTTTTGTTGCATTCCTCAGAAGAATGATGGTAATGATTAGTTCCAAACCAAATATGTGAGAAAGAGCACATGTTTTGAAGGTATACAACTCGAGGAATGCCAAGAATGTCTTATTTGAGAAAGATATTAATTAATCTACAAAGGACAGGAGTTGAGACCCATGGCCTTTTTGTGAAGAAATAGTTTACAAGTAACCTGACCTCTAGTAGGCCCTGATAAGAAAAGTTCAAATTGAGTCAAGTAAGAACAGACTATAGTTGGAGCTAAGTTTTGGTCGAAGTAGTCAGGCATGAAGGGTAGCTAGCTGAATTGGGGCATGGAGAAGTCATGATATGTGTGAAGAAAATAGGAAGAGTAGAGTGAAGTATCAACCTTCGACTTCAAGGCACGAAGAAAGAAGATTTTTTTAAATTACCAAGAAATTCAAAGGAGACGACGATCAAGCTTAAGTGTAGATTGCACTATAATAAAGAAGTAGTCATGAACGTTATTCAGTTGATTTGGAATTCAGAGAAAGAGTAATATTTCACCCCTTCCACTTCATCAAATTGACGCAAAAATGACCATATACATTGTTGTGTTCCGTCCCCATACTTATGGGTAAGAAATGGTTATAGTCAACATTATGAACATGCATACCCTCTAAATGTATGACCTTATACATTCATTTATATTCGATGAAATCCTTGTTTAAGTTCAAGATAACTAGAACATCACTAATCTTCATAGTGTTGCTGGTTATGCCCTATTTCAAGTGTTTTGTGGGTGTTTTCCAATAGTCCCATTTGGTGTAGATATATACATTTCAATAATCTCAGCTTTCAAGACTAGAACGTCAAAAATTGCACTCTTTTTAAATGTTGTAGATAGGTGCAAAAGAGAACCATATAAAATAACTAAGCTAGAATACAACCTTATAATAATAAAAAAATTGAAACCATAACAACAAAACATTAACATATGACATACAAAGAAGATGCATGTGCACAAAACCTTCAAATTTTCCATTCATTCCCCCCAAAAACAAATAATTTTACTTATTGAGATCACTATGAATTCTAACTTTCTCTCAAGAATTGAATATGTTCGCAAAAAATATAAAATTCCCTTTCTCGATAGAACAATAATCTTTGAACTTCAAAATTTTCAAATAAAAAAAAACTCCTTGCATGAACTTGAGGATTTATCAAGTGAACAAAGAGATCAAATATCTTGTGGTGTAAAACTCTTTTTTGTGTGCAAAACTTGAGGAATGATTTGCACCTCGAGTGATTTGATCCCTCTCATATCTTAGTAGACCCAAAGTTAAGATGTATCTAGGGTAGGTTGATGTATATATAATCTCAGTAGTTAAGACAATCTACTTGAAGCCCTACTGTTAGACTATAAAACTTAATAAACTATTATGTTATACCATAAAACCTAAGAATATATACCTATGTCTTTCCTGGAGAGGATGGTATTAGCTATCCCTAGTTGAATTTTACTTTTAATGTTATCATTGTATCTGCTAAATAAAACTCAATAACAACTGTATCTGCACTAAGTTATGAACATATCAGGCACATATTCTAGTGAAATTTCATGCGGAGGTTAAAACCAATGGTTGACATAATCTAAACTAAACTACTATAATAAATTTTAATGTGAACAAAAAAAAATAAACAAAATAGAGGACTGCATGCACCAGATTCTATTTTTTTCATGCTCGCATTTCTCTTCATACTCAAGAGTAAAATTTCAAATATACAAAATAAAATGAATAACATACAAAATAAGTTGGACAAATCTAATCTCTGAAGGTTGTGTAACAAGTGAGCAACCATATTTTTTCCAAATTTTACCTAAAAGACATGCATCTACAAAGCCAAAAAGTCTTTGTGTAGTGTCTTTATTGAGTGATTTATTTGCCAAATTGGATAGGAATTTTTCTCTCGGTTATGATATTTGTGCTGGAAATTAGGATTTACTTTGATCTAGGTAAATTTTTTTATCACAATGAATATTTACCTTTAAATAGGCTAGTTGGAGAAAAACACCAAAGGAAAAAACCATTGGTTGTGAAAACTTGGAGCCCAAAAACCTCT
>APFE030187937.1:122751-146970 GCA_000404065.3 Pinus taeda | reverse complement strand
AAACAAGAGGCTTCATCTAAATTTTGTCATCAAAATATATAAGTCATCACATTCAGAAAGTGTGATACACATACTATGACCGAAAGGTGGAATGAGGCACCTCAGCATGAAGATTCAGCCACCAAAAGCAACAATGACAGCTACAGATAGCAGGGCCAAGAAAAGCTACAGCAGGACAGAGTATAAAGACACATCATTCAGCATTAAAGAAAAACGCTCAACTGACTCAGCCTCCTCCAAAGGTCAAGAAGAGGCCTGACAGCATTGAAAACCATTTATTTTACATTTATAGTAGCAATAACTTTCTTATCTGATATTTGTAAAGTTGGTGCGAACAGTTAATGTATCAAATGACTCGGCACTCAGATATTTTGTAAAACCTATTGTATATATTCCCCCTCGCATACAGTTCCAAGAGGTTGCTGTGTTATTGGTTTCTGTTGTTTCTCTTATGAAGGACTAAGAACTCGGCTGTAACTTTTAGAAGGATGTTATAAATAAAGCTTGGAGTTTACAGGAACTGAGTCTTACTGGTGCATGTTGTGATTGGAACCATTGAATGCTACAGGATTCTAGTGCTATGGCTTGATATAATAAGTGTTTCTCTATCTCTGCTAATTTTTCTGTTATTTGTTTTAACTCATCCCTCTCACATGTTGTTCTAAATCTAGGAAAGAAAGAAAAAGAATACCTCAGGATTTGTCCATGGAGACACCCTGATCTCAATCTATCCTCACTATAAATGTTTTTCATAAGTTTCAGCTGTTTAAATTGGAATTCTTAACTGCTCCAATAAGCTCTGAATATCTCACAGTCACTATTTGGTAATTCATCATGCTACTAAGAAGGGATTGTTGTTCGAGTTGATATCACACTGTTGGTAACTCCATATCTCATTGTTTCACTCACTAAATTGGAAATTATATTAACAATAGCCATCTAGCCTTGCAACAAAACTTTCTCCATCACAGGCACCAGAACTATTTCACTTTTCTGACTCCATATGCCCAATGGACTAGCATCTTCTGCACTTTCATGCCCTTCTTATAACCAAAGTCTTAAATAGGAAACTGAACTTTTAACTAGCCTAAAAACCTCACAAAGCATATCTGAAACTTAAAGAGAGAGCCCTCTCTGATTATAGAGAGGCTTAGGATCTATAATCCAAAGATTGGTTAGTGGTTACCCCGGCCGTATTCCCTTGGGAGTCATAGGGAACAACCTGGGTGTTAACAGATTCTATGGTGGAGCCATAGATCGACTTGTCACGATGAATAATGATATGGTAGAGGCGTACCTAAATGATAGTAGTAAGCTTGACAGGTTGAATGATTCAAACTAGAAATTCAAATTGCAGACACAACTTGAGGGGCAAAGTGTATGGGTGATTGCAAATCGGGATGAATTGAAGCCGATTGTAGCTGAAGGTGAAACAACTACGAAAATATAGGATTGGGAGAAGAGGAAGAACAAAGCGAACATGTTGTTGAAATTATCAGTGAAAGACTGCATTATCACTCACATCAAAGTGTGTAAATCAGCAATTGATATTTGGGCAACTCTTGAGGATTTGTATGAGACAAAGAATACAAATCGCTTATTGTTCGTGAAGAGAAATATTCTCTCCATGAAAATTGAGGAGAATTAATTATTCGTTGCATTCATCTCTCGGATCAATGAGATGAGAAACAAGTTGGTCGATATATGGGAGATAATCTCGAACATTGATCTTGTCACGATTACCATGAATGGTATAACTAATGATTATCAAATGTTTATTAAATGCTTGAACGTGAGGGATAAAGCCCCTAGTATCGAGGAATTGATAGGTATCTTGATGCAAGAGGAAGGGAGGCAGATGACTTGAAACCCTAGAATTCAAATCTCGCATTAATGGCGAAGAAAAATACTTTCAGAGGTAAACCAACTGCACGAGAGAATGGTGGAGGTACATCACAGAGAAAGCCACCTCAAGGTATATCTTCAACTAGAAATGATTTAGGGATCAAGTGTTTTTACTGTGGTAAATCTAATCACATTGCTACGAATTGCCATAACAAGAAGCTTGATGAAACTCGACATAGAGAAAAGAATCTTGTAGGGCACTTTACTGATGAAGGTAAGAATCAGAACCTCAAAGTGTGTGTGTCTGACTTTTCTTTCTCTATTGAAAATGATGAAGCAAAAACTTGGTTTGTGGATTCTTGAGAGTTCACTCACATGATAGGTAATAGACATTGGTTTGAAAATTTTAAAGACACCAGCAGTGGTGCTAATATCTACCTTGGTGATGATAGAAGATACCAAATTAAAGGGAACGGAAATATTCCTGTGATATTGCATGATGGTAATATCAGGCATATTCAGAATGTGATGTATGTACCAGGAATTAAAAAGAATTGGGCTGTTATCTCTATGATTACAAATCAGAATCTAAAGGTAAAGTTTTTAAAATCTTATTGTGTTATTAAAGATCTGTTGGATCATTTGAAGCCAATCGCAACAAGAAAATGAATTGGAGGTCTATACAAGTTGAATGTTACAAGCACACCACATCAAGAATTAAATTCAAAATCTCTCACAAAAGTGAATTTGTGGCATCAAAGATTCAGACACATCAATCTTCATGACTTATTGTTGCTACAGAAACAAGGTATGGTCAATGGACTCCATGTTTTAAAAAATGCACATGTTGACTACGAAGAATGTGCATTTGGAAAGATGCACATGGATGAATTTCCCTCAAGTTTAAATAGAATAAAGAGAGATATCCTCAAACTTGTCCACACTGACATATGTAGACATTGCAGACAAGATAATTAGGAGGAACATATTAGTTTTTATTATTTGTTGATAATTGCACAAGATATAATTTGGTACATTTTCTAAAAAAGAAAAGTCATACATTTGAATATTTTAAATATTTTTGAAGTATGATTGAAAAATAAACCGGGAAGGTGATCAAAATTCTTTGCTCAGATCAAGGGGGAGAATACAAGTTGGGAAACTTCATCAAATATTGTAGTGACCTGGGATAATTCAGTAGTTTACAATACCTCACACTCCACAGCAGAACGAGGTTGCAGAGAGGAAGAAAAAAACCCCGTGGAGTGTGCATCAAACATGTTGAAAGGTAAGAACCTATCAAATGGTTTTTGGGTAGAAGCCATTGATACAACAATCTATTTAAATAATAGGAGTCCAATGAAGAGCCTTGACCTGAAGACTCCATTCGAGGTTTTATATGGTTTTAGGCCTGCAATTAGTCATTTAAGAGTTTTTGGTTCAAAATCTTTTGCAGATATACCTAAGGAGGATAGGAATAAATTGGATGCAAAGGCCATAAAATTCATATTTGTAGGGTATTTCTCTGAGTTTACAGCATACAAAGTGTTTAATCCATCTACTCACAAGGTGTTTACTAGTAGAGATGATATATTTCTTAACCAGTTTAATGAATGAAAGAGAGACAAAGGCCATGAGGAGGGGTACATTCCTTTGCTAATGGAGGATAGAAATGAGGAAATTAAGGACAACCATGTGCATCAGTAGCAAAAAGGAGAATCAAGTGATGCAGGTACAATCAGTAAATCAAATCCACTTGTTAGAAAATTATATAATACAGAGCAATGGAACACCTAAAATATTGCAAAAATATAAACATAGAAAATGCATAAAACAAGAGAGACACAGATATACGTGGTTCACCCAGTTTGGGCTAACGTCCACGGAGAAACAACTAGTCATTCCTTTCATATTATCCAGCAAACTAAAGAGATACAACTTATGGCAGATCCACTGTAACACCCTCTTCACTCCCAATCTCCTCTCTCTTTCTCACTCAGAATACAGATCTACTTAGACGCAATACAATTCCCTCATATATAGTGAGGGGTTGCCTTCTAGGGAAAAAAACCCTAAATTAAACACAACTTCTACCGTTAGATCTTTGCTTAATGAACAACCTAGATTTACTAGAAATTACTATACTTTTACAAGGCAACCGCCCCCCTGGACCCCCCTGCAGCGAATATTTTATGGGTGGTGTTGCCACCCCATTTCGAACTAGGGTCCGATGCAGAAATACCTTTGAATATAGAAGATAATCAGGCTCCATGCCGAAAAATCTCCCACTTGGAGACTAATTATAGTAACTCCACCACTACTTCACTTTCTGGACAATGACTCCTCTTTGGACCTAGTTGTTTCTCATCTTCTTCATCATACTTGAAACCAACTGAAACTGAGCATATTCTCATCTTCTCCCTTGTTACAACTTTTTTTATCATATTTGCA
The DNA here is from genome assembly GCA_000404065.3 of Pinus taeda. Classification (NCBI taxonomy): domain Eukaryota; kingdom Viridiplantae; phylum Streptophyta; class Pinopsida; order Pinales; family Pinaceae; genus Pinus; species Pinus taeda. The sequence goes on along the minus strand of APFE030187937.1, from coordinate 142,674 downwards.
AGATTCTAGCTAGTGTGTATCTTCTCCAGCTTCAACTGTCCATCTTCCAATGCTGACCGTATGAACTGGTACTTGAGCTGTATATGTTTAGTCTTGGAATGAAATGCAGAGTTCTTTGCAAGATGTATGGCACTCTGGTTGTCATTGTATAACCTGTCCAACTCCTGCTTCTTACCTAATTCATCCAGAAACCTTTGTAACCAAATCATGCAAACTCATACACCTTGCACGCTCCATGAATGTTTTATTGATCCTTTTTGAAACAACATTTTCTTGTTGTGTTCTTGGAACTGTCTTCTCTCTACAAATTCCATGCTCTGAACAGTACCTACCAAACTCTTTACTGCAATATTCACCTCCATTGTCTGATCTGAGACACTTCATTTTCTTTCCTATCTCAATCTCAACCAAAGATTTCCATTTCTTGAAAGTATCAAATACATCAGATTTATTCTTAATACAATAAATCCAAGTTTTTCTAGTTGCATCATCAATAAAAGTAACATAATAATGAGAGCCATCGAGAGATGATACCTGAGCAGGTCCCCATACATTTGTATGCACAAGCTCTAACTTTTCACTCTTCTTTTCTTTCCCAACTCTGAGAAATCTGACTCTCATCTTTTTTCCATAAATGCAATTCTCACGGAAATCCAAATCAACATTCTTCAAACCTGGCAACAAATTCCTTGAGTGAAGGATCTTCATCCCCTTCTCACTCATGTGTCCAACCTCATGATGCCATAATGCTGCATCTGCTCCTTTAGAAGTTAAAGCATTAAGAGAGTTAGAAATGCCATTGCATAAATACAATGTACCAACCTTTTCACCTTTTTCTATTACCAAGGTTCCTTTGGTGACCTTCCAAGCTTTATCTGTGAAAGTTGTCACACAACCTTAACCACCTAACTACCCTTTTGAATTTAGATTTTTCTTCAGATCTAGAACATGGCTTACCTCCTTTAGTAGCCATTGGTTTCCATTCTTCTGTTTTACAAGAACCTTACCCATTCCAACAATTTTACAAGGTTTATCATCACCTAAATAGACTTGTCCAAAATCTCAACATAGTCATGAAAGTATTTCTTATCAGGTGTGGCATGGAATGAGACCCCTAAATCTACCACCCAGGAATTAGTAATATTTTTGAAAGAAATAATCAAAGCATCTTGTAACACCTCACCTGTCAGTTTTTCTTCATGATTTTTTTCTTATTGTGCATCTCCTTCTTTTCCCTTCCGAGATCTATAATTTTTCTTTAGGTTTCCTTTATCTCCACATTTCCAGCAGACTATCCCTGATCTGGACTTGGATCTGCCTTTCCTTGATTTACTATGATATTCTGAGCTCTTTCCTCTTTCCATTTTTATTCCCCTAGACTATGCACTCAAAGCATTACCCGATGTCTCATCGGAGCTTTTCCGTCGCATTTCCTCGCTAAGGATAGCACTAACAACATCATCAAGCTTTAAAGTACTAGATCCAAAAACAGAGTTACTAATGGCCATTACTAAAGCATTCCAACTTTCTGGCAATGAGCACAAGAATAATGGATCTCTAACTTCATCATCAAAGTTTACCCCTACAAAACTTAACTGACTTGTAACAATATTAAAATCATTAAAATAATCAGCAACAGATCCACCTTCTGACATCTTCATATTAAATAAATGTTTCATAAGGAATATGTTATTTGAGGCCGAGGGTTTTTCATATACTTTGGCCAATATTGACATTAAGCCCTCTATTGTTGTTCCCTTTGAAATATTAAATGCTATTGACGGTGCTAGGCACAACTGTATTGTTCCAAGTGCCTTTCTTTCGAGAATATTCCATTTTGTATTTGTCATACTCGTCGGCTTCTTTGTCTTTCCTCTCAATGGTAGGTATAGATCTCTCTGATACAGATAATCTTCCATCTACATCTTCCACAGCTGCTACTTTTGGCCATTGAATTTTTCGACCCTAAACCTACAATCTTTCGCCATTTCTCCCACTCAAACTAGGAACCCTTCTCTCTTGCGAGTTTATCAGCCAAATAGACCTTTGGCTCTGATACCAGTTGTTAGAAAATTATATACTACAGGGCAATGGAACACATAAAATATTGGAGAAATATAAACAAAGAAAACATATAAAACAAGAGAGACACAGATATATGTGATTCACCTAGTTTGGACTACGTCCACAGAGAAACAACCAGTCCTTCCTTTTATATTATCCAACAAGCTAAAGAGATGCAACCTACAAAAGATCCACTGTAACAATTTCTTCACTCTCAATCTCCTCTCTCTTTCTCACTCAGAATAAAAATCTACATAGACGCAATACAATTCCTTCATATATAGTGAGGGGTTGCCTTCTAGGGAAAAAAAACCCTAAATTAAGCATAATGTATACCGTCATATCGCCGCCTAACGAATTGCCCATATTGACTAGAAATTACTATACTTTTACAGGGCAACCGCCCCCCCTGGACCCCACTGCAGTGAATATTTTAGGGGTGGCGTTGCTGCCCCATTTCGAACTGGGGTCCAATGCGGTGATACCTTTGAATACGAAAGATAATCAGGCTCCACACCCAACACCACGAACGAATGAGAAATATAGATTTCAGGAAAGTCTACCACTAAGGAGATTAGGTAGGAAGACTCAATTACCAACAAGATATAGGGATCATTCTCTTATAACTAGTATGTTAAATATTTTTGAACCCTCAAATTATAATGAATCAAGTAAGTATGATGAATGGAGGGAAGCCATGAATGTATTATATGAGTCAATTATTAAAAACAAAACCTGGGATTTAGTTGAACTACCAGAATGGAAAAAACCTATATGTTGCAAATGGCTATATAAACCTAAATTTAAAGAAGATGGTAGTGTATACAAATAGAAATCTAGGTTGGTAGCTAAAGGCTACTGATGAAAAGAAGGAATTGATTTGAGGAGACATTTTCTTTAGTAGCTAAGTTAAACAATATTAGAATGTCGATAGCTTTCACTACAAAGCAACATTGGACTCTACACCAATTACATGTGAAGTCTGCATTTTCAAATGGAGAATTGAACAAGAGGTTTATTTAAAACAACCTGGAGGATTTATCAGACAGGGGTAGGAGCATTTAGTCTGCAAATTAAATAAAGCATTATATGTATTAAAACAAGCACCCAGGTCATGGTATGAAAAAATTGACTCATTTTCTTGCAGCATAATTATAAGAGGAAAAAAATGACCCAAATATGGATATTGTCTTTGATGAAAAGGGGAATTTTTTGCTTATTTATTTATATATATGTAGATGATTTAATTATCACTAGAAATTTTGATGAATTGATTAAATAAATCAAAGTGCAGAAGTCAGAAGTTTTTGAAATGAAAGGCATCATAGAATTACACAATTGTTTGGGTCTAGAAGTTTGGAGGGACTCTGGGTAGACTTTTCTCACTCAAGGTATGTATGTTAGATGATTATTGAAAACTTTGACAATGGAGTAGTGCAAAGCTTCCTCAGTTCCTTTAAAACAAAATATTAAACTTCGGATGGAGGATGATTCCAAAGGATGCCACATTGTATAGGAAGCTAATTGGGAGTCTAATTTATTTGACTACAACTAGACCAGACTTAGCATTCTAAGTCAGTATGTTAAGTCAATCCATGTCAAAACCTCTTAAGAATCACTAGGTGGAAGCAAAAGGTGTCTTGAGATACCTTCAAGGAACCATTGTTTTTAGTATTAAGTACGCTGATCTTTCTGATGTTAATTTGACAGGTTTTTCAAATTTGGACTCGACAAAAAACCTTGATAACAGAATATCCATAAAATGTTCTTCTTTCAATATAGGGTCTGGGGTAATTTCCTAGAGCAACAAGAAGTAAAGTATTGTTTCCTTATCTTCTACAGATGCATGGTATCAAGCAATGTGCGCAACCACATGTTAGGCTATTTGATTGAGGAGTCCTCTCCATGATGTTGGAGAAGAACAAAAAGATACAACAATAATCAGATATGACAACCAAAGCTCAATCAAGCTCGCAAAGAATCGCGTGTTTCAAAAGAACACAAAAAATATTGATACTCAGCATCATTTTGTTTGAGAGACGGTTCAGTCTAAACAAATTATTATTGAATATTGTAATACTTGTGCTAATGCACCATATATTTTTACTAAGCCTCTTGGGAGGATTAAATTTGAAATGTTTAGGGATATGTTAGGAGTACAGGTGTACTGTTTCTCCATTAAGGGGGAGTGTTAAATTTAATGGAGAATATGTATAATTGGAGAGATTTTGTTTCACAATTCAACATGTGTCCTAGATTAGGATTAGTTCCTATTTTCTAGGTGTCAGTTCTGATTCTCCCTATTATGATGTAAACTTATATATTATGATTTCAATAATGAATTTACAGAGCGTTCTCCACTTTGTGTAGTCTCCAAGTGCAGCTTGCTCACTTGAGAGCTGCTAAGTTTCATATTACAAGTTCTCTTCCTTAATTTTAATACGCCCATCGTCCTCATTATTTCTGGGTTGTAACAGGCCCTATGTGTGTTCTTGGAATTGTAGCTTTATTGTTACATGAATATGTCTACATTTATCCTTACATGATTATTCGTAGTTCCTTCCATATAAATAAATTTCATAGTCCATTCAACTACATGTGCTGAAGGAAAATTTCCCTTGTTTTTTATTCAACTATAGTGATGTTTGGCATATGAGATGAACGAGATGGTTGTTTTACAGTGAAATGTATGTGAAAGTAATGGGAAAAATTTACTTCGTTTGTTTCAATTTGTAGTGATATACATATTATGGGCCTTATTGTGTGTTTTTGTATGTTATGGACATGATTAGCCTATGCTTTGGGCTAAAGCATCTTTGCGATAATTTAAATTCATGGTCTATGGTTCTGATTTCTCAATTAAATAATTATGTTTTTAATTTAAATATAATGTTGATACGTCGAAATAATATTTTATGATACATTTTATGTAGTTAAAGTCGAAAAAATTATAGAAATATTTGTTTATTTTTAATTTTATTTAAATTATTATTATTTTAATTATTAAAAAAATATCAATATATAAATTAAAACATAAATATTTAAAAAAAAGTAACATTATTTTAGTGAGGTTCTTCTTTATATTGCCATGCAGATTTTTAATTTATAAATAAGTTTTGTTACGGTCTTATAAATTAATGCTATCACTTGTCACTACCACATACCGAAAAAATTAATAATTCATTTCATATGACTTTTAGTCTTTCAATTAATTATTTTAATTAAAAGATAAAATGAACATAACTAAATTGAAAATAAATTTCAACCTTTGATTTATAGATACTATTACGAATATTCTAGAACTTTATCGAAATATATAATCGCAATACTCCAATGTTTTAATTAATGATATAACTGAAATATCTTTTAAATTCTATCAATAATTTTATTAATTATTATTATTATTATTATTATTTTTAATTTAAATTTTAATCAACTTAATGATATATGAAATTTATCATCAACTTTATATTAATAAATTTATTTTAATTTTATTTCTTTTAATTTTTAATAACTTAATGATATACGAACTTTTGATCAACTAAGAACATAATTTTGGTGTACATTTTTCATAAATTTTATACTAATAAACTTATTTTTAAAATTTATTTTAGATTTTGCTTATTAAATGTTACAAATTTAACTTTTAATCACTGAATTATTTTCACTGAAAAGTTAACATTCAATGGCATGGAAATTCATCTATAGTTAAGAAACATACTAATGATGATGAATTCCTTTTTGAGGACGTTTAAAGGCATGTAATTGTAGCACAATATAAACTTGCTATTGGATCTTTCACAACTTCATTTCTTGTTTGATGGATGCCATTGTGGAATACAATTTAGTGATGAAACGAAATTTTAAATTTCTCTATAGAAAGTGACCACTTGTGCATGTGCTACTCGACATGAACCAATCACGGATAACATTTGGTATAAGGTAGTAATCCTTGTAGGGAAAGTATAACATTATTGATTTTAAGGTATTTTGGCTAATGTTTTAAGATGTTATATTGGTACCCATAACATATGTATTTAAATCGACAATACAATTTTGACGAAATTATGATATCACTTCTACATTTCCATGATTTTAACTAATAATACTGATTTTTCGACGTGACAATCTCGTGATAGGAAAGCGTTTTTAATGCATCCTTAATAGCACTTCAATACATTCCTTTCTGTGGTAGTTTCTTGACATCTAATCTTAAGGTAAACACTTCTCACATTCTAGGGTAACGGAGTAACGAATCTTCTACCTACATTACATTATCTCATTTATATTTTTCATTTATTCTTATCATCTGTATTTTTATTATAAAAAAAATTATTATTTCTGATAATTCCCATGCCAAATTTCATATTTTTTATGAAATTTCTGCTACATCAGATTATTAGTGTCTTCAAACTTTGTAACTTGAGTGGATAATTTTTTTTCTATTGTTGCTAAATCTAAATCTCTTGGGTAGACATTTTTTATATGTTTACTCACCTTTTATCTATCTAGCACCAATCAGTTGGCTGTCCATATCCAAACTAATGAATACTCACTTAAAAGGTTGAAAGAGTAACCAGAAACATTGCACAAGGACGGAAAGGATCCCCTTATGAAGTTTTCAGTATCTTATTTCTCCACATGACTAGGAGGAAAGGCAGTGCTAATTTATTAGTGTAAACTAGGCTTTGACTCATAATTAAGATGTGTCTTGCTCTTATTCAAATCGGTTTGCTGATAATTAAGGCTGCCACCATAAATAAGGAATACAATACAAATTAACGGCATTCTTCATACCATCACATGACAAAGATCAATAGACAAAGAAAACAGACATCAAACTGAATCAAAATTTAAATTATCCTTTACTTATTCATACCACAATATTATAGTACAATGTATCTTACATGACTCTCCCATGTTCATACCATCACTTTACATTAAAATATGTATCGTCTCATCCATCTTCATAACATAACCTTATTGTATTTATCATGTGGCCCTCACACACATAATTCCACAAATTTAAAAATTATGTTGATTACCAAAACTAGATACAAAATTTGAACTGACTCATAAAATAGATAAAATAAATAAATATGTTCTGGTACTTTTGCTAGTTTCTTCAAGGCTGATGTCATTAATTTGTGTCAAAATTTACAATTTTTCTATTTTACTCAACCAAGCAGAGACTAGCTACTTTTCTAGCTATTTCACTTATTTCATGTATTTGTTAACTCATGTCAATTGTGAATCAATATTATAGACATTGTACTAACATGAATGAATAGAAAACATGTTTCGTAGTCTCTTTGACCATGTTCAAATAGTTAATAAAGCATTGAATTTATTGTAAAGGGATTGAAAAGATAGACAACTCTCTAATCACAAACTATTAATAAAAACAATGTCACTTTTCACTCCCATTGAAATGAGGATGACGAAAACTTTAAGATATCACAACTACATAATATTTATATTAAAATATAAAAAGTTTAGTATATATACAAATGACAATATTAATTTATCATTTTTGTGAGATTATTGTTATCTTGATTTAAATACATTTATTTATTTATTTTTAATCCTAGTGGATATCCATTAACACCGAGATATTTCAGTAGGTCATGACACATTTTTCATATTTTTGCAGTTTTTATTTTTTGCAATTTTTAGGTCTTAAATTTTTTGAGCCATTTTGAGGTCTAAAAAATAGTGTTTTTTATCAAGAAATCCTACAAAATCACAGACTTTCATCTATAGTCAAATATTGTACTCCTCAGATAAACCTTTCCAATGGGTTATTGTGAGTTCCAAATATAAATGGCATGCCAAAGTTAGGACCTCGTGAAGTTAACATTCCAATTTACCCATCTACACCCATAAGCCTTTGGTAGTTCATCTCCTAAAATTAGGTTTTTGGATGTTTGGTGTTTTTCATTGCTTATTCATAATAATAAAAAACACCTGTCAACCTCATTATAATACAATTCAATAAGTGGAATAGCCATCACATATCTTCTTAAAATAAGCTACTACCGTTCAAGCTAGTTTGCTTTCAATTTACATGTATATATATTTTCAACATTTTCTATTTATTAATTGAATTCAACTTTCACTATATCTCTATGCTTTATTTTTAAATCTATATATCATTTAAGACCACCTTGATTCCTCTCCTTTGAAATTTATTAAGATCAAACCACCTTCATTCAAAACCACCTTGATTCCTCTCCTTTGAAAATTATTAGGATGAAACCACATTCATTCAAAACAACCTTGATTCCTCTGCTTTGAAACTTATTAGGATCAAGCCACCTTCACTCACATGTCAGAAAAATATTAGGATTACGGTGTAGGATGCTTGGGTAGCCAATAGAGTTATTTCCTTTGTTACAAGGGAACCTCTCCCTAGAGTTGGGAAACCCGTTCCAATGGTTTTCTCACTCTCGGGAGCTTTGGAATTGAATGGGAACATTTCCTTTTCTGCGGGAGTTGCAATGGGAGCTTGGGAAAGTCCTCAGAGCTTTGAAGACTGTTCTTTTTGGAGTTCCCTCATTCCCTGGGGGTTGGGGAATACAAAGACTGTAGAGAAATATATTGAACCACCCACAAAACATGATTCTATGTTGAAACATTCACAGGAAGAAAGGCTAAACACATCCTTACCGATATGTTTAATTCAAAAACTAGAGCAATCTCTTGAGTATTTATTCTATTGTTTATGTATATCTATTGGAGAAGATTGTGTGTGCATATTGTATGCGGTCGTCAACGTTTAAACATTATAGTTGCTTTACTTTTTCTCTTAAGAATAACTAGAGAAACATATATAAAACTGTTCCTTTGTATTTTTAAGCCAAATTGTTTAAAAGACCTGTGTCGAAGAAATTAACTGGTATGAACTTGACATTTTTTAGTATTTTAATGTATATAAAAAAAGATGGACTTAGAGAGAAATTTCAAAAAATATATTTATATATATAAATATTATTTATATATTTAAATTGATTTTAATATTTGAATATTTTAAGAAGATTATTATATAAATTATATCATTAAAACAATATTTTTATTTTTATATTTTAATTTATTTATTATATAATATTATTGTTTCCACTTAACAGTTTCCTATAAATTTTAGAGAAACCTCTTGCTATTCCGGTGCCCAAGTTCCAAACGTTTCCGCCTCCCAAAAACTCATACAATATAGGTTATTTCGAAGCATATACAATCCATCATAAAAATGACGACCGAATGTCTCTTTACCGTAGAAGTCTGTGTAAGCAACGTATGCTGTCATCGACGTTTTTCTAGAAATCAACCAGCGTATCTTCCACGCAAAGCCATAGGACATGGGTCACTCAATTTAGCCCTCTTTTGTTGTAATGCTGAATTATACTTCCGATTATTATAAGCAATTTCAATTTACAATGTATTATGATTATACTGTGGGTTATAATGACAGATTTCGTTTCACAAATGGATTAAGAGATTACAGTTTTGCTTTTCTGAAAATATAATCTACAGTTATTGGGAGATTATTAAACCAAATTAGACTGCTAGATATTTATAATAAAATTACACAACAGTATACAATAGAAATATCGTTCTCTAAATTCAATTGATTGAATTGATTCAGAAAGGAAAAATAAATAGATTTAAAAATTGACCCACAATCTTCTTGTAAAACTTGTATGCTCATTCTATAAACGCGTATAATTAAATTAACTGTTTTGAAATATACTCAAAACTCGTAGAAATTATGAACTAAAGTAGAGTAAAAACTTTGAATCTACAAATGAAATTTGAATATGTAACAGCAGGAGTTTTGAATCACAAGAGGAGATTTAGAGGATTTATTATATACCAAATGTAAATATTATTTTTTTTATTGGAAGATGATTTTTTAAAGGAGTGGTGTAATTTTTTGGATTTTTTTGTGTTTGAATATGGTTAAAATATTTGAGGTGACACCATGATTATATAAACGCCTGAGATGTTTGATGAATCTTTCTATGAAAACTTCATCAAACCTATCACTGAGGAAGAGCTCCTAGCCGCCATGAAAGCATCAAAAAAGGACAAGAGCCCGGCCCTCACCGCTGGCCCATCGAATTCTTTTTACATTTCTATGATCTGTTCAAGGTGGAACTTTTGCATATGGTGGAAGCATCACGTATGTCCGGAAATATACACTCTGCTCTATCATCAACTCTTCAGACCGATTGCTCTATGTAACTCCCTGTTCAAAATAATAACCAAGATCATTGTGGAAAGGTTAAAGCCGGTGTTCAACCTCTACATAACCAGAGATCAGCACACATTTTTAAAGGAACGGAACATCTGGGATGTCGTGGCACTCACTCAAAAATGTCTCTTCTCTCTTCGGACTAACAATATCAAGGTGGCCATTCTAAAGATAGACCTGAAAAAAGCCTATGACTGTGTGGATTGGGGTCTCCTCAGGATTCTGCTTGCGAAAATTGGTTTAAGAAGAAAAGGAATAGAATGGATCATGGCTTGTGTTGAAAATATCAACTTGTCGGTCATCATCAATGGCACCCCATCTCCCTTCTTCAAAGTTGAGCGGGGTCTCCGTCAGGGATGTCCCCTCTCACCGTTGCTCTTCGTCTTGGTAATGAACACATTAAGCATTCATCTCAGCAAAGCAGCTTCGGAGTTCAGTTTCAGGCCGATCAAGATTTGCAAGGATTTTTTCTTATGCCACAATCTCTTTGTGGACGAAATCCTCGTCTTTGCTATGCTATGCAAGGCATCCTGGCAATGTCTCTTTAACATCATTTACAGGTTCGAGTCCGGCATTTGTATAAACAAGGAAAAATCTAAACTCTATCATAATGAAACTCACTTGGAAACGATTTCTTGGATTGCCTCTCTCTTTGGCATTGAACCAGTGTCAATTGTTAATGGGATTAAATATCTCGGTTCCATACTTAAGCCGATGGGAAACAAGAAAGGGGACTGGTCATGGCTACTGGACCGCTTTTATAAAAGAATTTCTGGTTGGGAGACAAGGCTCCTCTCCTTGGCAGGAAGGTTTATATTAATGCAGGCTGTGACAGGCAGTGTTGTCATAACTGGCGATTTACTGGGTGCATTTATTTTTCCTTCTTGCTTCTGTCATCAATAAAATGAAATCTTTTGCAGCAAATTTCCTATGGGGAGGAAAATCCATCCAAACAAAATTTCACTTGGTTAAGATGGATTCCATTGCAAAGTCAAAAAAATCGGGAGGATGGGGCTTACTCGACATGAGGACGATGGGAAATGCTCTCCTATGCAAATCTCTCCCCCTGGGTATTTATGGAAATGGCCCTTGGAGCAAATTTATCAACAGAAAATATCTAAAGGGCAAAAGCACCGAATTCTGGTATAGAAGGAACTCATTGGGGATCAAAAGAGGTTCTGCTATGTGGCTTAGCCTCAGTAAAAATCAATCTTTCATTATGAGGAACTTTCTATGGAATATTTTCTCTTGTACAAACATTTTCATTGGTATTGACTACATCCAAGACGGATTGACTTCCCATATTTCTTCCACAAGAGAGTCATTTTCACATGGGACAAACTTATTAAATCCTGGTCTAACACTACACCGGTTTGGATGGAAGCTGCGGATCTCTCAATGCCCCCACATTTCTGGCCTATGTGGAATTCTGTTTGCCAAAAATTACAGGGACTGGCTATAAGAAGATCGGGGACAAAAGATGTTTTGGCTTGGAATCTGCCACGTGCTCCTTCAGTTGTTCGTGTTAAGGACATTTACGCTGCACTTTCCTTTAAGCAAGCTCACTCAGACCAAGAGATTTTCCCATTCTCTCTATGGAAAGTTGCATGTCCTCTTAAGATGGTACTCTTTTCATGGCTCCTATTCCGGAATAGGAATCTTAAGTGGGAGGTGTTACATAAGAAAGGTTGGCAAGGTCCTGGACACTGCGCCTTATGTTTGTCAGCTGAAGAGACAAACTACCATTTGTTCTTTCACTGTCAAGCCTCTCAACAAATCTGGTATGAACTCTCTTTATCCTTGGATTTTCCTTACCATGGTTTTCCCTCTGCACAGGACGGTTTTTTCTGGTGGTGTGCTCAGAGGCTCTGGGCGCACTTTGTTTCTCTTGGTCTGTTGGACTATCTGGAAATGGAGGAACGACTCCATCTTTAACAGCTCTCGGCGGCCCACTTCTTCCATTTTGCTCAGCATCAAGGCTTTCCTCGACTATCTGGGAAAATAGGCTTCCTTTTTTCAATGACACGCAAGCCATATGGAATTTTTTTATGAACATACTGCTTTCATGTAATGTCTTATGTACATCTCCGCCTATATGGTTACTACATTACAACCCATCTGTGATTGTTTTGACTTGTTTCTCTATGCATCTATGACAATAGACTACAACATGCTATATTGTGCTATGATCTCAACCATACCTTGTCAAATTTTGGTTTAAGATTTATAAACGGAATATATGTAAATTGATATTTTCATCAATATAAAATATGATTTTTCTTCTGAAAAAAAATGAATTTAACATCTTAAATAAGTTAAAGCACTTGGATTGTATAAATTTTACACAAACTTATAATTTCAATAAATTTCTAAAAAATTATAAAAAATTAAACCCATCCAAAAAAACTTTAAAAAAATTCGCACTAAACACTACTAGCTTTTCAAATACAACGGGGCAATAACAGTATACAATGTTATCTAAATGTATTATTAATGTTGTTTTTAAAGTTATAAACGACAGCGGAGTTAGGAATCGTCCTTATTCACATCTCTAAAATGCCATGGAATTCAATTTTAGTGGGCCGCATATTTATGAAACCGAGAAAATAACCACAGAGTCAGTGTTATTAATGTTGTTTTTAAAGTTATAAACGACAGCGGAATTAGGAATCGTCCTTATTCACATCTCTAAAATGCCATGGAATTCAATTTTAGTGGGCCGCATATTTATGAAACCGAGAAAATAACCACAGAGTCAGTTGTTGTGTGCAGCGACAAGTCGTCTGAGTGTCACGTCTCATACCATCACATAGATATCATCTTTGAAGTACAGATTTAGAAACCTTCGCAGATAACCCTATATAAGTATTCCACCCGGCTCCTCCACTTGTGCATACAAGAGCAGCCAGCCATTGTTTTGTTTTGTGCGATAGTATTGAAGAAAAACTATCGGGTCATAGTAGAGTTGAAGATGGTGTCAGGGACTGCAATAACGGAAGAAGTGTCTCAAGTGGAGGCAAGGAGACTGTGGAACGCCATGGTGAAAGACAGCCATAACCTCTTCCCAAAGGTTTTGCCTGAACTTGTGGCTTCCGTGACCTTAATTCAAGGAGATGGAGGCGTGGGCAGCATCAGGCAGATCAACTTCACCCCCGGTATAACTGCCATAAATTCCTCTGTTGATTACATATTCTACTTAATATCATTATAATTCCACTTCTAGTTACTTCCCTTTTTGAATTAACGAATGCCCTACAATTGAGGTTGAATAATTTGTTATCGTTTGGTGCTTACAAGGTTTTTCACTTTCTTGTCACAGCTCACAAGGATTTCAGCTTCGTCAAGGAGCGAGTGGATGAAATTGACGAGGAGAAAATGGTGGTGAAGTATACAAATATCGAAGGAGGGGTGCTGGGAAAGAAACTGAGTGCTGCGAAGTTTGAGGTCAAATTCGTTCCCAGGAAAGAAGGGGGATGTGTCGCCAGCTGGATCTGTAATTACGAGACCCTTCCTGGTGCTCAGCTTGAAGAAAGCAAAGCAAAAGAGATAAAGGAAAATAGCATTGCCATGTTGAAGAAGTTCGAGCAGTATCTGCTCTCCAATCCTTCTTTATACTGATCAATATATCTCTATCCGCATCTGTCTTCGTTTGCATAAATAGTTTAGTGCCGGGTATTATATGAATGAAACGGGCAATAGTGTGCAAAATAAAGAAAGGTGATAGTGTCCCTTCGGCCGATCCTGCATCGTTCTCGTTATTTCTGGGCTGTAGCTTGCCCTCTATGTGTTTGCAATCGTAGAATATGTGTACCTTTTTCGTCACATGAATATGTGTAGTTCTTTCCGTATAAATAAATTTCATAGCCCATTTAAGTGTGTTCAAAACGAATTTCCCTTCTTGGTTGTATTCAACTACTGTGATGTTTGGCAGATGAGATAGACTAATATGAGATAGACTAGAGGTTTTTTTTAGAGTGAAATGTATGTGAAAGTATTGGGAAAAGTTTCACAACAATGCAAAGGGGTTTTAAGATAATATTTAAGATAATTTTTTGGTAAATTTTTTTAAATTGAGACAAAATAAAACTTGTGTATTGTCTTAAATATTGTCATTAAGTGGGGTAAATTATCTTTAAATTAAATTGTTTTAAAATATTGTCTCTATAAAGACAATATATGATACAAACATTTTTGTTTCTTTGGAGACGATGTCATTTCAATTTCATTTTTGTCTTTCTAGATATAATAAAATATTACATTCAAAGATAATACAACATCACTTTTGTCTCTTTGGAGCCTATAAAATAATGAATCTACAAAAATATCTCACCATTCAAATAAACCAATATTAAAAGTGTCTAATTAAAAATAAACTACAATATCATTGATTAATTCATATATTAGGACACAATCAAATCGAACCACCAAACTCTTTCTTATAAAGTAGGTTCTCTTCCATTAACCTAGCATCCTTTAAGAATTATGTGAGTGTTATTAAATAGTTAAAATAAAAAAACATCCAAATTAAAATCACTCTCAAAATAAATTAAATAAAAGCACTTTACAAAGTAGTCACAAATATCAATAAATTGAAAATAATACTTTTGAATAGAATTGTTGAAAACAAAATAGCTAGATTTACTTTAAAGTCGGTCCCAAAATAATAAAACAATACAAATTCTTGCAACACAAATATGCCAATAACTTTGCAAATAATATAGGGATGATGGTCCTTTATTTTTGGTAGCTCCTTTTGCACTAGTGATGAAAGCAAACCATCATCAACATCTGAAACCTAACTCAAGGTGGAAGAGAATAATACCTACTCTTGCCACTAGGTATTTGGCATCACCAACCTTATGTTATATTACTTAGACTTGCGAGGAATTTCCAGAATCAATTCAGTACCTAGAATTAGTCGATGTCGAGACTGCAAGCACCTTGATGAAAATCCAACTAGTACAGTTGCATATTGTTTTGCATAGTATCCATCTAAAGATGAGTCCATCAACACCAACACATTCTTCCCTCATATCAAACCTAAGGCCTACGACACCAATTCCCACATCATAATTTCTGATAGAATTTCAAATAACCATAGAGATTGGCATTGATAAGTATCACCAAAGAAACTTCAACATGTACTGGACATGTATGAAAATAAAGGTACAAAATACATATTTTTCTATTTGTCCCCATGTATTGGAGATGGAAACAACTAAAGGGAAGCAAATGAGTTTCCATAAACAAAGACACTCAGGATAGACTTTTCAGAAAGCTACAGGAAACGAATGTAATGCCACGAAGCAGTTTTGAAAAAGGTGAGGAGGGGATCTTTTCATTGAAGTTATTTCCATTCACCTCCCATAAAATATCTTATTTGTTTTACTTGAGCTTTCATGTTTCAGAGATATTGTTTTTGATTAGTGATCTAGGGAAGGATTAAAACACACTTTATTTCCTTCTTTCTAACTTTTAACTACAACTTATAAAAAATTAATGCAAAAACATCGGAAGTTGCCAAGAAATTGCCAGAAACCATTGGGGAATTTCTGTCCTTTTGGAAATGATTTCTCGCATCTCAATGTATTTCAGAAACCAATATACTTTCTATACTCGCCAGAAAGAGTTCCCAAAATGCACTGCTGCTTTTAAACGCAGTGAGAAAAAGATATTAAGGTCAAATAAATGTTGAATAACTCATGAACAATGAAACATAATAAAGAAAAGTAATCACAGATTGCAAGCTGAAATGCTTTAGGAATTCTAGTCTATATAAAATGCTCCATATTGATTATGATTATAAATGACTATGCTACCAGAGTAGTAGCAATAAGGAGAGTTTAGAAAATTATCAGAGAAACAATTTATAATTGTAATCTCTGATTCTCTTGTAATGGTGATGACGGGATCAACAAATGTATAACATATGTTGGAAGATACTAGCTTTTTTGGAATAGTAGGGCTACAATATGGCAACTAGATCTAGATAAAAAGAACAAAAGTTTATGGATTCAAATTTCATATGCAATTCTAGCCACCATATTATCTTTAAAAGTTAATAACATATTATAAAACCTTACATATTTGTTTTTCATCCTAGCTTCATAGAGGGATAGAGGGGAGTCATCAAAGTACAATGAAATCCAAATTCATTGAATATTTTCAAACCTACAATATCCCATATGAAGAGAATACAACACACATAAAACATCAATTGAACAAGTTAAACAAGTAACAAGAAAAAATGATCAAATTTAAAAGAGGAATGGTTCAAGTCTTCTATTGTTTAATGGAGATGGTACCTTTTCCTTCAGTGGAAATGTGCAAAAGAGAGCCAAACTTGTTTATGCTACTTGATTGTATCTTCTACTTTACTTTTTCCTACATGAATGGAATAGTTGAGAGGATGTATGTGTGAAAGAGATTCGAAAAATTGTAGCATTGACCCACAATAAAACATGAAAGTAGATAAATAACAATTGTGTTTGTGTTTTTCATAGAGATAGAGAGGGAGAGAGAGAGCATATACATGACTAGACAGGATGTGTTTCCCACTAAGAATGTCTGATAGAATAGCCCTATCCCTATATATTACACTCTCAAGAGTTACTCTTCCTGCATCAATGGGAAGGAATATCCATTAAATACATTTAATGCTTGGATGTCACAAAAATAATTTCCTAGAAAAATTGCTAGTTGAGAGGATGTTTGTGAGAAAGAGATTGGAAAAATTGTAGCATTGGCCCACAATGAAACATGAAAGTAGATAGAAAAACAAGTGTGTTTGTGGCTATCACATAGAGAGAGAGAGAGAGCATATACATGACTAGGCAAGATGTGTTTCCCACTAAGAAGGTCTAATAGAACTTTCCCATAGCTATATATTACACTTTCAAGAGTTACTCTGCCTACATCAATGAGAAGGAATATCCATTAAATACATTTAATCCATGCATGTCACAGAATAATTTCCTAGAAAACTACTAGTGTTATGTAGAAGAAAGAGATAAACTTAAATTATAAGGAAGATCCATTAAATACATTTAATGCTTACATGTCACACAATAATTTTCAAGCAAATATGCCAATGTTACACACAAGAAAGAGATCAATTCAATGCTAGATGTTGAACTAATAGTTATTCTAAAGAGAAAAAAAATGAAAACAATCTCTCAACAAAGACAACAGTTCTTGTATAATGAGCATTCATGATAGAAAAAAACACAAAGATGAGAGGGATGGAAAAATCTTGGAGTCACAAAGTTTTCATGTTATCTATCTAGCATGCATTATTGAAAATATCATGTATTAAAAGCCCCTCTATGAAAAAACATATAAACTATACTAGTGAAATTCCTTTCACCTGTTTTTGATGTAGAAAATAATTATTCTAATCGGATATTTCCACCTACACAAATGAAAGGCCCTTTTCCACACTATGGGGACATAACTTTATGGTTGAGATGTGGAGACCGTGTGTGGCAAATTTCTTACCAAACCATATTCTCATAGAGGAAACAATTCTACACCATCATCTTAGCCAAGTTGAGTTCACACCTTCTCTTCACATTAATGGTTTTCCATAATGACCATAATGTGAAGGATAGATTGCATCATCAACTCTTACTTGAATAATAACAAACATCGATACCTAGCACTTCAATCATAAATTCCATTAGTTATCCTCAAGGCACTAGAACTAGTCAGCAGGTGAAGTTTACACTTCTCCTCCAACATCTAAACTTGGACATTAAGAACCATCTCTCCCCACCTATTCAGTTCTCTATCCATGCCCCCAGCCTCATTACGATAGATGCCAATAGAGGTATTCAAGGACAAATCTTGTAGTTCATATATAACTACACTATAGTGTAAGAGTGTCAAAGGTGGGCGTTGTGCACCAGAAAGTGTTTTCTAACCAATATAGGGCCCTCGCCAATGTTTTAAACTTGGTTTATTTGTCTAGCAAGGCTTGTGGGAAGTTGGCAGTCCCACTGACTCAAACCTAGGTCTTCTCAGAGACAGGCAACAAGTCTATCAATTCTCCCGATTAAAAAACAAAATTGAGGCTTGTTATCACCAATTGTATACTAAGAACGATCATGATTTTCAAAGGGGACACAATATTTGTGCATATTTTTTATTTGGCAACCTGAATCTATAGATCAATTTGTCTTTTTTTGTGCTATAAATTACAAAAAAAATGGTTGATGCCAATGTTTTTTTAGTGATTCACATCATGCATGCCCTCTATGGGACTTCTGTACAGAAAGAAAACTGAAGTTGTCTTGTTATTTTGCAAGGTGCTACCCCTTAAGCACAATTCTCATAGACAAGACATCCTTTAACATGACTTCAATGTTAATTTATAAATACCAGATCTGATTTATGTCCCAAGGAATTTTTTATAACACAACAATTTAATTTACCTAGTAAATATTTTTTGAAATTGTTGAATACAAATACTCTGGTATTTTAACAATAAAATTGATAGCAAAAGCACAAATATCAATTCAATCACATGCCAAAAAGAATAAAGCATCTGATTTATTCTTCACTTTTATTTATTAAAATAAATAAGATGGCACACATATAAATATAGAACATTTTACATCAAATGGAACTTGGAAATTCGACTTCGTGAAAAAATTAAACTGCACCCACACTGCATCCCTCCCTCCTAGGCATCATTTGTGTGGCCCATGTGTAGTTGTATCCACACATACAAAATGTGAGAAGTCTAATCTACATGTGTTGCCTCCCTACACAAGATAGTCGTGTGAGTCTCCTAGAGCTAGATCTCAGCCATATTTGAATCTCGTGTTCAACAACTCGTATTGGCTTAGCCTCCAGTGAGTTTCCTTCTCTAGAATTTTCCAACAGAAAAATTTTCTTTCTCTTCAGCCTTTGAGTCTCTCATTTCTCACTTGATGAAATGTCTCTCAAATTTATAAATCACTTTATGAAATGTCTCTCAAATTCATAGATCGATAACCCTAATCTCCAATGTGATAGATAGCTAGGATCATTTAGTTTTTACAACAAATGGATCTTGAAAAAAATGTCTCATATGGTCCACATCATTGTCATTGATCTTATTTATACGTGCTAAAAAATAAAGAAAGTCCCTATAGGTCTGGCATTACTTAAAATAGAATCAAAGAAATACATATGCCTCAGTCTATAACAATAAGAACCTGATAATTTCTTATAAAAAACCTGCAATCTATTAGAGTTGCCCTGTGAAAAGAGTCAAAATATCGGTTGGGCTTCGAGATATGTGCCCACTCTAGGACACCATGCTTGAAAGGTGGGTAAGTAGTTGTAACTTTACTAACACCATATTTGATTGGCTATTTAAGCTCATAACTGACTGGAGCTGAAGATGTTTCTTCTTGTACATTCATTTTATACCTCAAACTTCGCATAATAAAAAACTCATATAATCATCGACATACCATGCCTGCTTACAACAAGAATGCATGCCTACATGGATTACAGTGCAACTGGGTGCATAAGATAAGTATAAGGACACAATGCTGAAGTTCACAAGTATGTGCATTCAAGGGAAAAAGATTGTTGGCTAGCCAATCAAACCAAATCTA
>APFE030187937.1:54801-112765 GCA_000404065.3 Pinus taeda | reverse complement strand
ATGTTTGTATCGAAGAGGCCAATGTTATTGCTAGAGTTTCGCAGTTCCATCACCGAAAATTTAGGGAAGCCCTAGAGATTGAGAAAAGACCTAGCAATCTCAATAGAGAGGACGGTTGGAAGATAAGTGGCTGTTGGGTTCTTGCCCTCACATCCAAACCGTTTCCTTCCCTTCCGCCCCTCCATCTTCTTTTTGCTTTCCCTTGGTTTTTTCTCCCCTTGTTATCCTTTACCTACTCTCTTTTGCCATGGTTCTTTAATCCTCTTTGGTTTCCTTCCTTGATAATCCCCCTCTTATGGGTTAGTTTATATAGTAGAAGGACTTATTATTTGGATTTATTTCAACTTTATGTATTTACAAAATTTAGCTTAATTATATTTTGGAATTGTAGTAATTATTTTGAATGTAGGCTGACAAAAAAAATGATAATACTAATAATAATATTAGATAATTTTATCTAAAAATTGGAACATAAAAATATTACTCTTATACTTTTTAGAATTAGATCTTACAACAATCATGTATTTAAATATAAAACTTACTATTAATTAACTAAATATTTAAATGAATATGAAACATTTAATTATATAACTCTTCTGGAAAGTTCATATGTTACCTTGTTTACATTATCTTAAATTATCTAACTATTTAATTATATAAATTTAAACATTTTTAATAAAGGTTTGACTAACTTACTATTAATTTAATAATTATTTATTTATTTAAACTAACTAAATATTTATTTTTTATTTAAACATAGTTATGTGTTCCTATCCCTATCCCTTATGTAGTCCATTTAGTTGTTTTCCAGTCAAATATAACTGTTAGGAGGTCTAACCTTGAGCTAAACATAGACGTTAAATGGTCAAATATAACCGTTATAGGTGCTTGGTTAATTATAGCCATTATAGGTTCTGCTATGACTATCTATCATGAAGACTGGATCTGATTGTTGAACTTGTCTTGCCGATGCACCACACTGGTTGGTTTGAAACGCGTTGACAAATGATCTATCATGTGATTTATGAAAAAAAAACTTTTTCTCAGAACTTGACATAATACCTCACAATAAATTTTCACTTCATAATTATGGAGATGTGATTAGTGGTATTGTGGTAGTATCTACAAACATAAAGGTTTTTTGTGATTTATATAATTATTTAAACTTTCATTTTGACAAATATTTATCACTAGATTCTTGAAATCCAACCTTGTTCCTTACCACTACAATATTCTCTCCTCAACATAACAATTTATTATCAAATGATATACAATCACTGTTTTTTCTTGGCCTTTCCTATGAGATCATGATTCAAATCACAAATAAAAAAGAGGATTGAAATATAAATCATATATAACAATGGTATCTACACTTGCAAAATTGGCTACAACCCGACTTGCCTAAGTTGAGATAAGAAAAATATATTTTTTTTTATATGTGCTATTGAAGTTCTTTATCCAATCTCGTTTTTCTAATGTTGAAATTCTCCCATCCATTCAACAACATGTAAATTCTAAGAAGTTCAAGTAGTCTTCCAATAGATCAAGCATCCATGTTCACCTCATTTCAATTGTGGAAGCACCCTTGCAATACCTGAAACTTTCTAGACACCCCAGCTAGCATCTCAAATACCTTTCTTATGGAATCACTCACCGGTTCTTGTCCTAGGAAAATATATGATGAATTTACAATCTAGAAGGAGGAGAATTTCTAGAATGATATATTCAAGTATTAGTTTTAACATGATCCAGTAGGATTCATTAATCTGAGTTTGTTGAAAAATTGTCTCTTGAAAAGAAATTCTGCCACCTTGTGAAACAACTACATGAAGCCTTCCATATAATGCTCAAATAATAGAAGAAAGTGATCATTTTACTTGCCATGAAATTCATAGAGGAAGAGAATAAATAAAATAATTTTTTGATCATGTTCTTCTGATGTTCAAGCATATTTGAGAGTTTTGCAATAGCTACAATAGATGTGATGCAATGTAGAAGTACTTTCTAGAGGTGCACGAGGTCTCAAATTTTTCTTGTTGCTTCTTTTCTTGTTTTTCTTGTTCTTTTGCACTAGAACCATCTTTATTTTTTTATCTTGGTCACATTTGAGGTATCAATAAAAAATATATTTTCACTTCCATGGTCTCCCATACTTTCCCAACCTCTATTCAAATCGCTATAACATCCATGGAATTCATTGCCCTCTCAATTAAGCCTTTTCATGAAATAGTCTTGAATTGAATAAGAACGAATCCCAACAATTTTTTTTATATTGCCTCCGAAAATATGTTGCAGGACCAAATCACGCTCTCTAGTTTTCTATGACTACAAAACCACCTCGAATATAGACGAACATGCCCATTTGAATTTGTGAAGTAGCCACCAAATTTTCCATGGTACATATCTCCTCACTCTTATGCTAAATTAGATTTTTGAGTGTAGTACAAAGTCTTGAAGCTATAATTTTTCTTCTTTTTCCACAACTTTTTGATGTAGTCATTTATTCTACTTAGATTGGGCTCTTTTTGTTTTTCTCTTGTCTTGTTGTTTCAATTTTCAATCAGAGCTGCGAAAGCATGGTGTAGGTATGTAATTTTTAAAGGTTGGAGATAACCATTTTCATAGGGGATTGAATCATCTATAGAATCATTGTTCACCATCTCAGGATTATCTGCAGAGATACTCCCCATAATCATCTTTGTAAGCAGGCCAATTCCAACAAACAACCAAGGGCTTTTGTTCTCAACACATAAAAGATTGGGTGCCAAGGAGCATTCTTTCCTGATATATTTGAAGAGATGAATATGAGAAGATAATGCCTTATCTGTTGAAACAAATGTAAAGGCACAAAAAATAGGGTATTGACCATCTCTACACATTGCAAAGGAAAGCCCAGGAAAATCAAAATTCCATTACTGAATGTCTCATAAATTAGATCATATGTTTTATAGGTTTTGTCGAGGTCAATCTTTAAAAAGAGAGTATGCTATCTAATCTCCTTGCCCCATTGTGTAGCCTGTCAAGCTAAGATCACATTATCTAGAGCAAAGCACCATTCTAAAAAGCTAATATGTTCCTTACACATAATATTCTTAGCATCATCTCTTATGTTTAATGCCATAGCCTAAGTGGTAATTTTATAGGTGACACTCGACAAGATTATACGACATCACCTTTTGATAAAATCTCTAGTAGCATTCTCAAGGTTATCACTTTCACTATTACCATTAATGACAAAGGTTGCCATTAATTTCCAAAGTCACAAACTCATCAAAGCTCTATCGCCTATCTTTGTTCTATCTTAAAGCATTTTTGGACAAAAATATCAAGGCTGGGGGTGACCAGGCAATCCCCTTTTACTGGGGGGAGCACCTATATGCCCACCTTTCGTGGAGACATGCCCCACACACTAGGGGAATGTTTCATGATGCATTTTATCGATTTTCCCCCAAAGGTGTGCATGGAGAAACATTTCTCTAGTTAACCTTGTCCCTAGGGCATGTGAAATGCGAGGATCCCATTTGCATGGAACATTGTTAATATGCCTAACAGTTGATGTGCAACTCCATGAACTGGGCTCTCTAATGAGACTTCAAATTGATCCTAACATAAGCTATGATAAACAAGAACATGGCCCATACCTTTAACCTGATGATTTTCCATGTATAATCCTATTTGACATAGCTCTATAGATTCAAATCTAGTAGTGGCACCTACTTCCTGCATATCATAAGACAACAAGACCAACCTGAAACCTTCTTAATCAAGTGGAATGTCACATACCCCTAGATATAACCTAATGTACTAAATGAAGAACATATCTACCATTGAATTGCATCCAATACTAAGCACAAATGATAATGGAGGGGGAAATAATATAGATCTATATTCATAAATGAGAAACATTACAACCACCAAGTGTTTACCTTAAGTTCTTAGTTGAAGGTTCCTCTTAATCCCTTGCTCCAACTCCCCCTTGACTCTCACACAAGCATGAACACTTTGATCGGTGAAGGCTAGTGTAGAAGAGATATCTAATAAAAGTTTCCAAGTATATGATGTGGAGTATCCGACACACAATATTGATATCCTCAAAAATGGTTGACTCTAAGAGGATCTAGGGGTAGTCAAAGGCTACAAATCATGTAGTAAGAAATTGATAACACCTTACAATGGTGCAACATGAAACCAATCACATCTTGATAGTGGTGCAAAGATATACTATAATCAACAATTGAGAATCCAAAGGAGAAGGGCCTACACTCAACCAATTTACATTTTTTAAGAATATTTTAATGTTTCCAATATTGTTTCTATATTCAATAGAGGGGGTTTGAAGGGGTCCCTTGTGTCCCAGACTTTGCCATCGCTTGGACAACCACCTTAAATTGTGAGGTTCTCTCCAGGAATCCCCTAAAACCTATTTCATTGTCCCTTATCTGACCATCCTTTGACTGTTGTGAAACATAATTGCACATAAAAAACCTCCAAGTAAAATTTCTAGTAGAAAAAATTGTGCTTAAAAAAATTATGAAATGTGGAACTAGGTAATGACTTGTACCTCAAATTAATTTATGAAACCTATACATCCTAGAAGGTGAAGTTTATATTATAATATAGTTCACAATTTGTTCATGAGTACCAACCATATATAGTCATGATATAGGCTTCACTCTATCTTCTCCTTATCAGATTTGGAGGTTTGAGAGGCTCAGGAAAATATGACAACAAGATGCGGGGTGGCCTTATTTTGGGTTGTTGTATTCTTAGAGAAATTTACCTAATTTTTTCACATTATATCAAATGACAATATTTAGATTAGCAATCACATCAACATCATAGTAAATTCTAGATAGAAAATAAACATAAACATCAAAAGGAAATCCAAGAAAAGAGGACACAATGTGTGACGCTAGCCAGTGACAAACCCCACTGTGGGGAAACCCTTGATCAATTTTTCTTATATTCTTCAATAATTGAGCGGACAGAGAGATAGTACACATACATTTGGAGTCAACATTTTGACTTGCCAAAATAAGAGATCATACATTAGAGATATTTCATCATGAAGATGACATGATAGTTCTGATGATAAGGACTGTAGATCTGAACTCAGGTAAAGGCACACTTATCAATCCTCATACTTCAACTAATTATCCAAGATGATTCCATCATAATGTTGCATTCATCACCATGTTGCATTTGACCATGTTGCATCCATCACCACGTTGCATTCAATTTGCTAGATAATTCATCCCTTAAAGGACTTTAGTCCACCTAGAAGAGTCTCTCCTAATCCATGCTATCATCCGAACTTAAAGAAAACTATAATACTTCCTTGAAACAACCTTAGTTGCTTTCTATGTCTTGCATCCTAGAAAAGTAGCTACTTGTAGATGTAGACTCCTTCAACAGGCCTAAACAAGATCCTAGTTAGCAATGTTTCCTCTGTTTTCTAATCTACTGATTGCTGCTCCTAAAGGTACCTTATCCCTACCTTAGAACAACATTATTTAACATGTTGTTATAGGGATATCCATGCTTCTCCTTTATGTTGATATATGTCTCCTTTATCCTGTGGTTAGGATTCCTTTGCAACGTATAGAAGCTCCCTTAGATAGTTATAGTTGTGATAGTGGATTAGGGCACCATTAAGTCTGAGATTAGGGCCTCTTTGAGGCCTCCTTACTGCAGCTTAGGATAGTGTATCAGTAGCATATAAAAGGCATCTCCTAGTTGTGTATATACATTGTCTTTGACTGTGGCTAGGCGATTTCGTCATTACTCCTCCAAGGAAACATTTAGGGAACTTAAGGACAGTGTTAGATTAGATCTCCCTTACCAGCATTTAGACCTCCTTTATGCAACATATAGGATTCTTCATAAGCATGCGGCTAGGGAACATTATGACAATGAATAGGGCACCAACTTAACTACACCTTGGGCATCTCCTTACCTACATTAAAGCCTCTCCTCCGACTGTGTAGGAGCCTGCTTTAGGAAACAATATGTGCCTCTATTCAATGTGATAATCATCCTTCATGATTCCATCTATAGGGATGGACTCATTGACTTTAATTTAGGGTAGTTGTAGGCACTCCTAGAATACCCTTTGTCCTCCATGTCTAGGGCTTTTACCTTACTATAATTAGGGCTCTCCATGGTATACATATAAGAAGCTGTGTATAGGACTCCTCCATGATATCTTTAGGGTATAGGACATCTATTCTAGGGAAGCATATAGATCTTCTCCCAAAGACAACATATTCTCTTAGAGACTTCTCCATCCACCAAAACCCAAACAAGTTGATAGGAGGAAATCATAAGACGTGTGTCTAAAATGACTTAAAATCCACCTCTATTTATAGTGCAACGTTGAGGATATATGGGGGTAATTTGGTTGTTTGCCAACCTTGATGAATTGTCACATAACACAAATAAATTCATATCTCCATGAATACATATCGTAATTGAATGATCTTTAGATCAATACTACACCTTTCGATGAGAGGAATCGAAAAAAAATATCAGCTACCATCAATAAGATGACCCACATGGAGTTTGGCCCTAGTTTCCAATTTTAACAATATATAATCATGATATAGGCTTCACTCTGACTTCTTATCAGATTTGGAGGTTTGAGGGGCTCAAGAAAATATGACAGCGAGATGTGGGGTGGCCTCCATCCAAACTACTAGTTCATATCCTTCCACATGCTTCTTTGAAAGCATGTAAAACCAATTACCCTAACCTTAATATGAAATGTCCAAGAAATATGGTAAATTTTTCATGAATATTTATTTACACCAACTTCATATTGGTGAGTCGGTGACTGATATGTTTGATGTTGCATTGTCCTGAAATTAGAAACTACAATAATTAAGGTTTTTCTTATCGTTGTTATATGTCTAGAATCTAGATTTTCTTTTATACTCTTTAGAGATGAACTTTTCAGCTTTGTACTCCCAAATGGTGCACCCAACCTTGCTCCCATAGTCGTAAGTAGATATTCACTTCACCTTATCTCAATAATTCCCCCAAGATCCAAACCTAGTTAGGATTCTGAGTTATGAACAAATTTGTAGTTATTTAACAACATTCATTAAAATTCTAATGCAAACTGCAGATGGAATTACAAATTCTCACATACAATTCCCATTTAACACATGAACATTTCATTGGTTCACCCACTGCTTATTATGATAGATGGCTACACAAATGTAAAACAGCAAGGGAATTATACAACAAATCCATATGAAATTTACTCATTTAACAATGGATTTCATGCTAGATCATGCCTAATTTCAAATCCATGAGGATTAATATTCTATTTCTGCATAGCATTCAAAGAGTTACTAATTATTTTAATAGAATTTGTCCACAAAAATGACTGCACAAAATGGGAATGATTCAAAGCCCATCCATAGATATCTAGCATGGATATCGACACAAGCCAAACTAGTAAACCACAAGGACTAAGATAGACCTGCAAGGATGATGTTGTTTCAATGTTATACAAATGAATTATTATATTTTATTTCTTAAAAGTTAATAGTTCCCATTATCATTGTGTTATGTGGAATTTTGCATCTACAGATAAATAAAATTTCCCTAGGTGGGTAGTTATACCTTGAACAACAGATTTAAAGCATCTATCATTTTTCTATAGAAGATAAATAAGACAAGGGACCTACTTGTTATCTTTCACTTTCCCTTTGTCTCCTTTGTATGTACCTCGTTGCTCCTTCTCGAAATTAATCCATTTAAAAAATACCTACAATCATAAAAAAAGGACAAAAACCAATCAAAGCAAGAGACCTATCTACTATAAGAAAATGGGATCAAAATAATTTACACATATAATCATCATATATAAAAACAAGAATATGGGAAAAGGTGTTGTTTCACAAATTTATTACGTATAAGGAAAATTTACAACCATAAAGTCCGATCTAATGTCACTCCTCTAACTTGAGTTCCATCCAACATCACACCAAAAGCATAACACTCTAGTAGCATAACAATACTTGCTTACAATCTCAAACATCACACCAATAGTATCTCATTACAAATTCTCAAAGTTCATCCTTTGATCACTTAGATGAGTGCTAAATTTATAGGAAAATGGAGGTGGTTTGGTCATAAATGGGGGTATTGAATGGCCTTCCAAACTTAGAGTTAGTTTACAAGGAGGAAGGGATCAGAGGATAGGAGGTTACTTAACTCATTCCTTATCAAATTTCGAGCTCATAGGAGATGATAAGTGTTATAATCTTCTAGAATGCTCCAGAAGATAAGAATATTTCCAGAACCCTATGCAGAATTCACTCAATCTCACCCAATGTAGGTCAAAGTGGACTAAGTGCACTGAAATGCACCCTTACATGTTCCTACCTACACTAAAGCACATTGAGCCCTGACCAAGGTTGCGTTGGCCGCTCAAGGAGGCATTTCTGGAGGGCTTCAGGTCAGGAAACTTTCAATGAAGGAGGCATTCAAAGTGATGACTTGCGTAGGGCATGTAGCAACTAGACTAAGGTTGGATGAGCCCTAATAGTATTAATCTGAATGTTGGGAGTGATGTGCCCAAACAGATCTGTAATAGCCTCCCACTAAAGCATGAAGTCAAAAATGATAATGTCGAGTGATATGCTTTATGATGTGATGAGGAGGTTCTAAAGCGGATGGCGACCTATATTAATTACAATACATAATATCATGATACTTTGGATTTTTCATGAATTGCTTAGGGAAGGAATACCCATGCTCAGCATGTAAACTTTCCATTACATGTACATAAATAGTTGTCTATAGATATAGACCCATGATAGGATGACCATAAGTGTAAAGCCGTCATATGGATTGTTTGGTACTTTCCTGAAATCGTAGCCTGGATGGATGAAACTAGATCCAAGGTCTTCTATCTTGTCCAATTGTTCACTCAAGTACAAGTCTAACCATATGAATATGTGATCTAAAGTTGAACATGGGGAGACACTATTAAGCTATTACCAGCCAATGATGTAAGCTATTAACATACATGGGAGAAATCATCGATAATGATAATGATCCTAAAGGTATTGCAGTACATTTTGCATGGTGTGAATGGATGTTTTGATGTCGAACACCATACAAAGTCTCTCGGTTGAAGGTCGGTGATGTCAGCTTATCACCGGAAGTGAGAAAATTGTCATTGATGTATGCAAGTCTCAAGATACTAAAAGGCTGTTTCTATGTCAACTTCTTGGCTAATGTGTTGATGTCGAAAATAAGTGACTCATCACAGGAGGGCCTTGATATATCCTAGATCAATGAAACAAAACGAATGTAATGCTTTTTGGAGATGGATTGTGGTTGACAATGCAAGGTTCAGGAATGATGGTCATGAAAATGAAGGTTTATGAGTATTGCAAAGGATGAATTTTGAATGCGTGACTTCTCTTGAACATGTCGGCGACAGTGATTGAATTGGTAGCATTGACCCAAAATCAAAGTAATGGATGGTATGATAGACCAAGCTATGATTACCATCAAGCTGATAACCAAACCCAAGTAGTCACAATGATGAAGTGAAAGTGTCATGTTCAAGAACGACCTGCTGCCATAAAGTGGTTTACCCATTTTCCCATTTTCCGTAGTCATTGCTAACTAGTACCTCTTTATTTTTATCAAGATTGAGGATAATATATTCTTGTTGTATAATTCCACCCTTCGGGTGAATCCATCACTATGTGATGTTTTAATGAGTCTAGTGAAGGTGAAACTCGGTCTTGTCATGATGGACAAATTTGTCGCTATTTGATGTTTCATTGAGTTTAACGACATTGAGAACTTGGTCCTTTTCATGTTTAGAGAGTTTGAAAAGGGACAAAAGGAAAAATTTACAAAATTTTTTTTGTAGATTTTTCTTTCAAGTCCGAAAAAGCATAAAATAATACAAGAGAGAACCTATTGACCATGTTCGATCAACATAATCCTTTTTTGTAAGTAATCTATCTCAGTCCAGAAAAGGGTTAAACTTATACTTACTAGATGTCATTTCCAATCCATTTACGAGTTGAAAAGGACAAGTGCTCGACAATATTTTCATACTTCGAGAGTCTGAAAAGAGCTTAAAGAGGACTCCACTTAGAGGAATGAGTGGTGTCTAGGATAGCAACTTTTTCCAATGATGTTGGAACTTCTCAAAACATGTAATGGTTAAGAGGCTAGATAATAAGACCACTCATTACAACTATTACTCCAAAAGGGTAAACAACCATGTGAAAGCATATGATCAACCAAGCACATAGTAATGATGGAAGGAGAAAAACAAAGGTTCATCTCACAGGAGAGATTCATAGAATGGAAATAGTGAGGGTTGAAATGGAGATGGGTTCATTGTTGAAGATTCTAAGTTTACTTAGCTAGAAACCCTCCATGCACTTTATCTGATTTATTCCTACCTATTTGTTATTTTCCTTAACAAGTTATTTACAATGTAAATATTGAAAATAAACACTAGTTCATTCTCAACATATTATAGCTCAACAACTAAAATAAACAGGAACAAGCACACCATATGACACCATTGTTTTTGGACTAATGTCTGTGGGAAAACCCAATGTGGGAAAACCGGTGCAGTTATCTAAGGGTTTTCTTATTAAGTAATATCAGAGTACAATCAAGGTGTCGAAATTGGCTGACAAATCTCCTAGCTAAAACCTCGGATAATCGTTTCACCAGGTACTCAACACAAATCTGCCCCAAAAACTCTAACGCCATCCTGTCTATGGACTGCGTCAGCTGCTTTCTGCCTCATGTTGACCCTGTGTCACACCAAATGGGTCTGCGCCATCCTTGGGATGCCTTGCATCAACCCTCTAGCCCTCTGCATCAGTAACGTTGGCCTCTTTGAGGCTCTGCATAGCTACTGACTGCCTTTGTGTGGCCCTGCATGAGCCCTTGCTGGCTCCACATCACTCTGCTTGGCTACTACACTACTCTCTTAGAACTATCTCTGCCTCTCTATCTCTGTGTACTTAAATTCCCCTCAGTTGCATCTCTCGATCACTAATTATTTCTCTCTTAGCAAACCCCACTCTAGAGAATAGAATGACTGATCACTCTCGTGTGCTCTCCAAGTAATCCTCAGGCCTTCTCTTATACTTTTCATGTTGACATCTCAACGGCTGAGATTAAGTCCCTAATCAATGGCTAAAATTAGATCTAGCTTGATCTATGTCTTTTGGACCATTCTAACACAAATTCATATTAATACACATCAATATTTTATTTTCCCTAACTTGAGACATAGGGATTCCATTAAAAATATTAATTATTTTAATATCTTGTGATCTGTTTAGAATCTACCCAAAGCCTTTATGGGTATTGGATATCTCATGTGCCCCAACCTCTCCACAAAATTTCATTGCTAGAGCACATCCGATGATACCCCAAATCAACACTCCCTCTTAGCGAGGACTATGCTCTAACAATACTCTTGATTGAGTATTACTTTGATCATCTGACATCGGTACGTATGCTGATGCTAAGCCTTCCTACCCAACATCCTCTTCACTACTACATCTTGTACTTTTGCACATGGTTCTGGCACTACCACTACTGCATCTGTACCATAGCTCCCTCTACATCTCTACTGTTGTTGGTCCTTTCTCCCAGCACTGCATCCGCACTACACCTCATCTCATCATGTTGCATCGTGCTACCCACTGCTGCACTGCAACTCGGTAACTCATCTCCCAACTGATCTCTTTGTTGGGCTAAAGATACCCCATGATGTTGAAGCTCCCACTGTCACTAACAAGTGCTCCCTCTCTAACCTTTGCGTTGCTGCAACAACTTCCTGCATCTTGCACTGTTGCACACCTCTCTGTGCCATCCTACACTAGTGCAACACACCTGTGCCTCTCGCACTATTGCAGCCTATTGGCCTCATGCTGTCTCGGGACTCCTGCACTATAGCTCTCTCTACTGCTCCATCCGTAATCATCTCTAGCCACTCATCCATTCCTACTACTCCTCATCGGGGCTCCCGTAGCAAGGTCTAATGCAAGAGGTTGGGTACCTTGAGGATCATACCACTCATCACCTGTAGTCTGCCTAACTACAGCTCGATGTCTCCCCATCTATTCTCAAGTGGTGCATGTGCACTCATGGAACAATCATCCTCTATCAAAACATCCTTCTCTGCCCACGCTGGCGCTACCTTAGTCTCGGAAGACTCTCCCTTACTCTTCTTCCTCGAACACTGGGTTGCATAATGACCCATCTCCACACATTGGAAGCACTTGATCTTGGAGATATCTTCCCTCTTCCACTTTTCCTACTTTCCTTCAGATGCTAGGGCCACATCTATGTCCATCTACTTGAATTTGATCCCCTTGCTGCTACTACCTGTCTTTGCTTGTTGTATGATCTCTTCCTCACGAAGAGCTACCCACATATAGTCCCAAGGTGGAAGTGTCCCTCTACCTAGTATAGTCTGGAAAAATACTTCCCAGTATTCTGAGACAACATTCATGGTTGTCCTTAACATTAGCTCCTAATCTGGTGTCACCTCCATAGTAGTCAATGGATCCCGGATCTCATTCAGCCCTGTAAGGAATGTGTCAATCGGTTATATCCCTTCCTCATCTGATATGACCTCAACTGATTCTCAAACAACATTCTTCTCTACACAAAAGTATGCTGATACATCTTCTTGAGAGCCTCCCACATCTCAAATGTTGTTTCCTTCTCAGCTATGTGTGGTACTACATGATCCTTGACCCTGTCAAGGAAAATTATCTTGCCCTTCACCATCGCCTCCTTGTACTTGTCATTATCATTAGGATGGACTAGGATAGCTATTAACTTTAAGGCGAAGTTCTTGAAACGGTTCCTATTCAGTACAGATAAGATTATGGTCTTCTAGACTGCAAAGTTCAATTCTTCGTCCAGTCTATCTTGGTGTCTTACTCTATGTAGTGCCATGATGTTGCTCTACTTCTCTCCTCCAAGTTTTCTATTTCACTCCTCTGAGTCTCTACTTCCTGTCTAGAAGTTCTCTTCTAGACTCCCTCTGAGTTCCACTTTCCCTCCTGGAAATGCTTTTGCCACTGTCGATGTGCTCCCTACACTAATCATCTTGTTCAACTGCACCACTAATCCAGATTCCTCGGCTAGAAACTGTTGGTAGCAACTTCTTTGACCTTGCTCTGTTAGGTATTGTTCTGACTACAGTACCTCACCCAATCCACTGTACAATATTCCTACAACCTTCTAAACCACAACAACCTAAAGGTGAGGGCTCGTAGGCTTTGTTCCATCTCATCACTGGCAACTCGGTCTCCTCAGCCTACTACATCAGCCCTCCCATCTACTACATGGCTTTGCATGAGGCTTCTTTTCCCTTCCTTAACCTCTACACTGCCTCTTCCTGGCTCACTCTTAATGATGCAGGCACTGCATCACCCTTCCCTATTGCTGCTCTACTAGAAACAACTCTTGTCACCTCGGGACAACTATTTTTTCTTGTTATTGCTCTGCTCAGCTAATGTTGTTTAGTCCTCCTATGATCTGCAATCACCCTCTAATACCATGTTGAAGTTTCTAAGTTTACTTAGTTAAAAACCCTCCATGTACTTTACCTAATTTATTCCTACGTACTTGTTATTTTCCTTAACAAGCTATTTACAATGTAAATATTGGAAATAAACACTAGTGCATGCTCAACATATTATAGATCAACAACTAAACTAGACAGAAATAGACACACCATATGATGCCATTATGTTCGGATTAATGTCCTCGGAAAAACCCAATGTGGGAAAATTGGTGTAGCTATCTAAGGGTTTTCTTATTAAGCAATATTAGAGGTCAATCTAGGTGTTGAAACTAGCCTACCCAATAGAGAATTTCCTTAGAAGTATTACCTCTCAATTTCTCACAAATCTCTTGGCTGAAACCCTAGATAATCCTTCTGACAGCCACTCAGGACAAATTTGCCCGAGAAATCCTAGTGTCAGCATCTCCCTAGACTGCATCAGCCCCTCTCTACCTCATGCTAGCTCTGCGTCACCCTGAATGGGTCTGTGTCAACCATAGGAGGCCCTGCATCAGTCCTTTAGCCTTCTGTGTCAGCAACGCTAGCCTCTCTAAGCCTCTTTGTAGCTCCCAACTACCTCTGTGTGGCCCTGTGTAAGCCCTTGCTAGCTTTGCGTCACTCTCCTTGGCTATTGCATTGCTCTCTTGGCACTATCTCTGCCTCTCTGCCTATCTATACTCAAATGCGCCTCAACTGCATCTCCTGATCACTAATTCTATCTCTCTTAGACAACCCCACTCTAGAGTATAGAATGATTGATCACTCTGGTGTACTCTCCAAGTGACCCTTAAGCCTCCTCTTATACTTTTCATGTTGACATCTCAACGGCTGAGATGAAGTCCCTAATCAATGGCTAAGATTAGATCTAGCTTGATCTATGTATTTTGGACCATTCCAACATAGATTCATATTAATACACATTAATATTTTATTTTCCCTAAGTTTAGACTTAGGGACTCCATTAAAAATATTAACTATTTTAATATCTCTTGATCTTTTAAGAATCTACCCAAACCCTTTCTAGGTATTGGATATCTCATGTGCCCCAACCTCTCCACAAAATTTCATTGCTAGAGCACATCCGATGATACCCCAAATCAACACTCCCTCTTAGCGAGGACTGTGCTCCAACAATACTCCTCATTGAGTATTACTCTGATCATCCGACATCGGTACCTATGCTGATGCTAAGCCTTCCTACCCAACATCCTCTTCACTACTACATCTTGTACTTTTGCACATGGTTCTGGCACTACCACTACTGCATCTGTACCATAGCTCCCTCTACATCTCTACTGATGTTGGTCCTTTCTCCCAGCACTGCATCCGCACTACACCTCATCTCATCATGTTGCATCGTGCTACCCACTGCTGCACTGCAACTCGGTAACTCATCTC
Source organism: Pinus taeda (assembly GCA_000404065.3). NCBI lineage: Eukaryota > Viridiplantae > Streptophyta > Pinopsida > Pinales > Pinaceae > Pinus > Pinus taeda. The sequence continues at coordinate 97,779 of APFE030187937.1, read as the reverse complement.
CCAATTGACCTCTCTGTTGGGCTAAAGATACCCCCTGATGTTGAAGCTCCCTCTGTCACTAACAAGTGCTCCCTCTCTAACCTTTGCGTTGCTGCAACAACTTCCTGCATCTTGCACTATTGCACACCTCTCTATGCCATCCTACACTAGTGCAACACACCTGTGCCTCTCGCACTATTGCAGCCTATTGGCCTCATGCTGTCTCGGGACTCCTACACTATAGCTCTCTCTACTGCTCCATCCGTACTCATCTCTAGCCACTCATCCAGTCCTACTACTCCTCATCGGGGCTCCCGTAGAAAGGTCTAATGCAAGAGGTTGGGTACCTTGAGGATCATACCACTCATCACCTGTAGTGTGCCTGACTAGAGCTCGATGTCTCCCCATTTATTCTCAAGTGGTGCATGTGCACTCATGGAACAATCATCGTCTATCAAAACTTCCTTCTCTGCCCATGATGGCGCTACCTTAGTCTCGGAAGACTCTCCCTTACTCTTCTTCCTCGAACACTGGGTTGCATAATGACCCATCTCCACACATGGGAAGCACTTGATCTTGGAGATATCTTCCCTCTTCCACTTTTCCTGCTTTCCTTCAGATGCTAGGGCCACATCAATGTCCATCTACTTGAATTTGATCCCCTTACTGCTACTACTTGTCTTTGCTTGTCGTATGATCTCTTCCTCGCGAAGAGCTACCCACATCTAGTCCCAAGGTGGAAGTGTCCCTCTACCTAGTATAGTCTGTAAAAATACTTCCCAGTATTCTGAGACAACATTCAGGGTTGTCCTTAACATTAGCTCCTAATCTGGTGTCACCTCCATAGTAGTTAATGGATCTCGAATCTCATTCAGCCCTGTAAGGAATGTGTCAATCGGTTATATCCCTTCCTCATCTGATATGACCTCAACTGATTCTCAAGCAGCATTCTTCTGTACATAGAAGTATGCTGATACATCTTCTTGAGAGCCTCCCACATCTCAAATGTTGTTTCCTTCTCGACTATGTGTGGTACTACATGATCCTTGACCTTGTCAAGGAAAATTATCTTGTCCTTCACCATCGCCTCCTTGTACTTGTCATTATCATTAGGATGGACTAGGATAGCTATTAACTTTAAGGCGAAGTTCTTGAAACGATTCCTATTCAGTACAGATAAGATTATGGTTTTCTAGACTGCAAAGTTCAATTCTTCGTCCAGTCTATCTTGGTGTCTTACTCTATGTAGTGCCATGATGTTTCTCTACTTCTCTCCTCCAAGTTTTCTATTTCACTCCTCTGAGTCTCTACTTCCTATCTAGAAGTTCTCTTCTGGACTCCCTCTGAGTTCCACTTTCCCTCCTGGAAATCCTTTTGCCACTGTCGATGTGCTCCCTACTCTGATCATCTTGTTCAACTACACCAGTAATCCAGATTCCTTGGCTAGAAACCGTTCGTAGAAACTTCTTTGACCTTTCTCTGTTAGGTATTGTTCTCACTATAGTACCTCACCCAATCCACTGTACAATATTCCGACAGCCTTCTAAACCACAACAACCTAAAGGTGAGGGATCGTAGGCTTTGTTCCATCTCAGCACTAGAAACCCGGCCTCCTCAGCCTACTACATCAGCCCTCCCATCTACTACATGGCTTTGCATGAGGCCTCTTTTCCCTTCCTTAACCTCTACGCTGCCTCTTCCTGGCTCACTCTTAATGATGCAGGCACTGCATCACCCTTCCCTATTGCTGCTCTACTAGAAACAACTCTTGTCACCTCAAGACAACTATTTTTTGTTGTTATTGCTTTGCTCAGCTAATGTTGTTTAGTCCTCCTATGATCTGCAATCACCCTCTAATACCATGTTGAAGTTTCTAAGTTTACTTAGTTAAAAACCCTCCATGTACTTTATCTAATTTATTCCTACATACTTGTTATTTTCCTTAACAAGTTATTTACAATGTAAATACTGGAAATAAACACTAGTGCATGCTCAACATATTATAGATCAACAACTAAAATAAACAGAAATAGACACACTATATGATGCCATTATCTTCGGATTAATGTCCTTGGAAAAACCCAATGTGGGAAAATTGGTGTAGCTATCTAAGGGTTTTCTTATTAAGCAATATTATAGTACAATCTAGGTGCTGAAACTGGCCTACCCAATAGAGAATTTCCTTAGAAGTATTACCTCTCAATTTCTGACAAATCCCTTGGCTAAAACCCCAGATAATCCTTCTGACAGCCACTCAGGACAAATTTTCCCTGGAAATCCCAGTGTCAGCATCTCCCTAGACTGCATCAGCCCCTCTCTACCTCATGCTAGCTCTGCGTTACCCTGAATGGGTCTGCGTCAACCGTAGGAGGCCCTGCATCAGTCCTCTAGCCCTCTGTGTCAGCAACGCTAGCCTCTCTAAGCCTCTTTGTAGCTCCTGACTACCTCTGTGTGGCCCTGTGTAAGCCCTTGCTAGCTCTGCGTCACTCTCCTTGGCTATTGCATTGCTCTCTTGGCACTATCTCTTCCTCTCTGCCTATCTATACTCAAATGCGCCTCAACTGCATCTCCTGATCACTAATTCTATCACTCTTAGACAACCCCGCTCTAGAGAATAGAATGACTGATCACTCTGGTGTACTCTCCAAGTGACCCTTAAGCCTCCTCTTATACTTTTCATGTTGACATCTCAACGGCTGAGATGAAGTCCCTAATCAATTGCTAAGATTAGATCTAGCTTGATCTATGTATTTTGGACCATTCCAACACAGATTCATATTAATACACATTAATATTTTATTTTCCCTAAGTTTAGACTTAGGGACTCCATTAAAAATATTAACTATTTTAATATCTCTTGATCTTTTAAGAATCTACCCAATCCTTTTCTAGGTATTGGATATCTCATGTGCCCCAACCTCTCCATCAAATTTCATGGTTAGAGAACATCCTATGCTACACCAAATCAACATTCATTTTTACATAAGCTTCGACCATAGGGAACTATGCTTGGATTCACTTTCATGTTTACACAAGCTTGAAATGAAAAAACTATGCTTGGATTTAGTTTTATCTTTACACAAGCTTGAAATGAAAAACTATGTTTGAGATTGGTTTACATGCCCCTAGCATGATGACTCAATTCTAGGTGCATGCCCCCAAGCTTCATTGCATTCACCTAAGTAGACTACTCATGGCTATCAGGGGGATGGAATGAAGTTTCATCTATCAAGTGAAGGACTTGATTAGGATTTTATGAGATCTAATCAAAGACTTGACTTCAAACTTTCCTCTGTGGGACCTTGTTTTGTTTTTTAATGAGCTTGACACAAGACAAGGAACTCTGCTTAGATTCCTCATTTCATTTTTTAATGAGGTTGACTCAAGACAATGAACTATGTGCAGGGACCTATTTCATTTTTTAATGAGGATGACAAATTAAAACAACTACCCTCATATTCCTTGTTTCATTTTTTAACGATCTTGACAAAAGACAAGGAACTATGCTTAAGTTCCTTCCTTGTTTCATTTTTTAATGAGCTTGACAGAAGATAGGGGACTATGCTCGTATCCCTTGTTTGATTTTTTAATGAGCATGGCGCATGACAAGGAACTATGCTCATATTCCTTGTTTCATTATTTAATGAGGTTTTGACAAGATTGGGAATATCCTCATATCCTTTGTTTTATTTTCTAATGAGGTTGACACAAGACAAGGAACTATCCTCATACCCTTGTCTTATTTTTTAATGAGGTTTACACAATACCAAGAACTATCCTCATACCCTTTGTTTCATTTTTTAACAAGGTTGACAGAAGAACAGGAACTATCCTCATACCCTTTGTTTCATTTTTTAACGAGGATGACAAAAGACCAAGAACTATCCTCATATTCCTTGTTCACGACCCATAAGAGGTCATGAATTCCAAGATGTTCTCATTAGATGGGAGAACAATGCTCTTGAAGGGGTCCACAACAATGAATCTGAGATCTAGTTCTAATGCCCCCAGTAGAGAATGTACAATATCATAGAATTGATCGGGTTGCCACATAATTGACCCGTGGCAAGGAAGATACTCTTGGCACAAAACGACTATTTACAGAATATAGTTGAATGGAAGCCATATTTTGACTGGGAAATGAAAGCTACTCAATGGTGACAATTCCTCATTCATGTGGGAAACATATCACTTGAAAGAGTGTTGAAACTATAGCTCCAATCTCATAAACATAGTCATGCCCAATAAGTAAATTGTAATCTAAAGGGCCTGAGATTACCATCACATTGAGATAAACAATTTTCCCTCCCAAAGTAATAGGCAACTGAGGAAGTATCCCTAATGGTTGACTGGTTCCTTTGTTAAAAGATAAACAAATTCTTAGTAACAGGCACAAGTTGCAGCAAACTGAGTGCTTGCCAATATGATCCAAAATGGATTTAGTCTTGCCTCTAGATCAAAGTCCTCAAATGCAGATGAAAATGGGATCAAGTCAATGTTCTCATCGATATGAATCCAATGGTGCAAACGGCATGTAAATCCTAGTTCAGATGCAGAAATTAGAGCCAATCAAAGATTTCGGTCAACCGCTAATGCCTATGTCAGCAAGACATGTGGAAACCCAAGAATGAGTCAAAGGTTCTGGATGATGTCACTAAAGAAGGTGACGTGGCAATTTGTGATTCATTCACATCATAGTCGTTGGATCATCTAACCAGAGGAGATCGACGCATATCACATTAGGACATGCAAGTAGGGTAATAGTTCAAATGGATGTAGTGTGGTTATTCAAAAGAAGTTTAACTTCTTTGAGTTCCGGTAGGAAAGTGGTAAGTGGTATCTCGCATGCCCTAAAGGTCATAAGTGGTATTTAAAAAATTCACATGATTAGACTCAGCGGTCGACACATAGCACACCGAAACAACTTTTCTCGCGTGCTTTCAGAGTCTTAACCGTTAGGCTAGTGGGAGCACGATATTGTGTCACAACCGTAGGATCAAGCAATATGGATCAACAATGGAAATCATTCAAGATAGTTGGTGAGCGGGTGATGCGACAGTGCTGGATCGAGTGGAGGACATGATAGTTGTTGGATCGAGTGAGGGATACGATAACCGTTGGATTGTTTGGTATTGGAATCTCCATCGAGAAAAGTCCAGATGGTCGAGGTCAACCCCACGCCCACCAGTCCTTTGGTTTATCCTTTGATTTTAATGTTATCGTATTATTCCACGTTCACCATAGTTTTGCAACGATACATGGTATATCAATACCATATCACCGAAATAGTGGACTAATGTGGTTTTGGACCATTCCAGAGGGTCTAGAGGTCATAGTGGCCAAATGTGGTTGAGTTTATGCTCGTTTCGACTAGAAAACTCGAGCTGAACACAGTGGTGAGATCCATTTTCTTATTTGAGACTCTTTTTTCAAGCTCATAGCTGTAACAATAATTTGAAGACAAAATATAGAGGTCAGCACTAGAAGCGAAAGGACCAGGAGACGTAGCTAGGAAGTCTGGTGAACCCTTTGATTAAATTTGGCTATGTTGATGTGTTTGAATGTGTTTTCAAGTTTTTTATGTGTTTATGTTATTAAAAATATTTTTCATTTGTTGCACTAAGTAACATAAGCAAATTCACACATAGTCTATAATAGCTTTTTCATTAATGGATCAAGTGGTATCAGAGCAGTTTTTTAATGTTTGACAAGTTTGTGTGAAGATTTGAATGCTTACTGGGTTGAGGCTCAGACGAGGTGAAGGTGAAATTGTTGAGGTGAATCCAAAGATTGGGAGGGTCTTTCTACAAAGAAGGATGGCAGATGAAACTCCACTTGGTCAGAATCCCAATTCTTGGATAGTTTCATGACGATACATGCAATGGTGGAAGAGATGTATAATGAGTTTAAAAGGGTAAAGGTGAAGGCACTTCATCAACTAAACCAGATAAAGGAACATATGAACCTTTCCTTTTTGTTCCTCCAGATAAAGAGACATTGTTCAAATACATAGGTGGTCTTCATAGTTATTTGAGTCATACCATACTTATGCTTAATCCAACTAGCTTAGATGACGTATTGGTCCAAGCAACTCATCTAGAATCTAGAGGCAAAAATGTAACCTAAGATGTTGGGAAATCATCCAAACCTATTGAAAGCAAGAATAAAGGCAAGAAGAAAGTTAAATGGAAGGAGAAGAAAACAAACACTGTGAAGAAGGATAAACCTTCATGCACTCATTGTAAGAAGGAAGGACACGATGAGGCACATTATTGGTCATTGCATCAGGAATTGAAGCCTAAGAAGTCCAGGAGTAAAGATTGAAAGAATGTTGCTACTATTCAGAAGGAATTGGGATCATATTCAGGTGACGAGACAATGGTTACGGCTACATGTATAAAAGGTAAAGATTCTAAAGCATCTACAGGTACTTCTTCCCATTTTGTTGATAATGATAATGATGAGAGGAAAATAAATGAGCTATTTCATATTAGATTCATCTCCAAGCATACCAAAATTGATACATTATTTGATAGTGGGTCACAAGTTAATTTGATTTCTAAAGCAATTGTAAAGAAGTTGGGTATAGAGGCAAAACCTCATAAAAAGCCATATCCATTAGGTTGGGTGTGTGATAAAAGTAAGCTACAAGTTACGAAACAATGTAAACTTCGTTTTGCTATTGGGTCAAAGTTTGTAGATAAGGTTGAGTTAGACATAGTCCCATTGGTCATATGTGGAGTTGTATTAGGAAGTCCATACTTATAGGATAGAAATGCTATCTTCTATCAAACTAAAAAATAAGTATCAACTCACTAAGGATGGAACTGAATATATTGTAAGGGCTCATAAACTCAAAGATAATTTCTCTCTCATAAATTCAGGATAGATGAAGACAATTGTAAATTCAAGTAAATTTTTTTTACTTGCGATTGTAAAAGCAAAGGATATTGATAAATCCGATGTTTTCCAAGGCTGTAATCCTAAACATGAAACATATCGAGTTAAAGTTGTTTCTGATTATGATATTCTGTTTCAAGAGCCTAAAGGGCTTCCACCCAAGCAAGATATAGAGCATGAGATTTATTTGCAGCAAGATTCTCCACTACCTAACATTGGAATGTACAGGTTATCAGCTCTAGAGAATGCAGAGATAATGAAGCAAGTACAGGAGTTGCTTGATCAAGGGTTTATTCAACCAAGCATATCACCGTGCAGATCATCTATTGTGTTAGTGCGAAAGATATTAAAAACAACATAAATTAATAAACATATTAATAAAGAATAAATAATAAAATTAATTAATTAATCAACTCTTTTAATTAATTAATCAATTCCTTTAACTAATTAATTAATTAATTAATTAAATGAAAAACTAGTAAAATAATAGCCAACCTATGTTCTTACATCTTTTCTTTAATAACCTATATATATAACCTAAATCTAGCTCATGGACACATCATTAAGATCTGGAGAATATCTATTGACGCATTCCCTGATGATGTACACACTTGGTAGTCCGAAATGTTGGGTTCAAAAAACTGTATAATAGGTCATTCCTCCTCTCCAAAACTTTCATCTTGTTATCAGATATAAGAAGAGCATACATAATAAGGTTGCAGACATGTTATCAAGACCAATTATAAACACATTCACAATACTTAAGCATAATTCGGTAATTCATGAAAGTTACATTGAAAAATATGCTCAAGACACATATTTTAAGGATGTATATGAAACTTTAAACCATGGCAAGCAGGTAGAAGAATTGGATTATTTTATAAAGGAAAAACTCTTATATCTTTTGGGAAAGTTATGAATTCCATGAACTGAAAGAGTTAATATAATTCGAGAAGCACATACTTCTCTCAAATTAGCTCATTTTGGTGTAAGTAAAATAGTTGCACAATTACAAAGATTCTGCTATTGGCCACGAATGAATGAGCAGTTTGAAGGATGTACTATGTGTGCTACAAGCAAGCCAAGTAATAGAAAATTAGGCTTGTATACTCCACTTCCAATTCCTTCTCATCCTTGGGAAAGTGTTTTGATTGATTTTGTTGTAGGATTACCAAAGTCTATAAAGGGTCATGATTACTTGTACGTAGTTGTGGATAGGTTTAGTAAGATGTGTATTTTGACACCATGTCACAACTAAACAAACTGCAAAGTTGTTCTTTAAAAATGTATGGGTTCATTTTGGGTTACCCACTTCTATTGTATCTAATCGAGATTCTTGGTTTGTCAGGAAATTTTGGTGAAGTCTATGGGAGTTAATGGACACAAATTTGAAGAAGAGCATGACATTTCATCTGCAAACATATGGTCAGATAGAAGTGGTTAATAAGAAAATGATACAGTTGCTTCGAGGATATTGCAGCAAGCATCCCAAACTTTGGGATGAGCATTTGTGTTATGTGCAACATGCTTACAACCATGCAAAACATTCTTCTACTTAGATATCTCCTTTTGAGACTTGTTTTGGTTTTATACCAAAGTCTCCCTTGGATTTTGTTTTTGGTAAAGACATAGTCATTGATGGACACGATGATGTGGACGAAGAAACCAAGTTCATTGAACAAAGCCAGGAAATTCATGAGGCAGTACATGAACAACTGGAAAGAAGCCAAGAAAAGTATAAGGCACGACATGACAAACATCAAGTTGAGCATAGTTTTAATTTGGTGACCAAGTCTGGTTGTACATCAGCAAAGAAGGACTGCAAGGAAAAGGTAAAACATTGAAGCCAATTAGATATGGTCCTTTCAAAATACTTGACAAAATTGGTGAAAATGCTTTCCTCCTAGATCTACCAGCTTATATGCAAATGTATTCCATCGTAAATGTTGAAAACTTGTGGTTGTATGAACCTTCATTCATTGAAGATCCTAAAGAGTATGGTCAGCTACCTTCCATTGAAGATCTTTTTCCCGAGTATCTCAATGAGCTACAAGAGGACACAGTTCTTCACAAAAGGATAAGGACTTCATGAGGGGACAATGTTGAGTATCTTTTAGTTCGACTCAAAGGTAGAAATCCAAGTAAAGAACAATGGATAGAGATTGGAAAAGTGAGGGAACTTACCGTCGCTTACTTGATAGCTAAACCAACTTTTGGTGGACCAAAAGATTCTAGTGGGGAGGAGTGATCCAAAATGGATTCAGTCTTGCCTCCATATCAAAGCATTGAAATGTAGATGAAAATGGGATCAAGTCAAAGTGCTCGTTGATATGAATCCAATGGTGCAAATGACATGTAAATTTGAGTTCGGATGAAGAAATTAGAGCCAATCAAATATTATGGTCAATGGTCAATGCCTACGTTAGCAGGACACGTGGCAACCCGGGAATGAGTCACAGGTTCTGGATGATGTCAGTAGAGAAGGTGATGTGGCAATTTGTCATTGGTTCACATCACAATTGTTGGATTATCCAATGAGAGGAGAACGATGCATATCACGTCAGAACATGCAAGCAAGGTAATAGTTCAAACGAACGGGATGTGGTTATTCAAAAGAAGTTTAAATTCTTTGAGTTTCGGCAGGAAAGTGGTAAATGGTATCTCGCACTCCCTAAAGGTGGTAAATGGTTTTTCAAAAATTCACGTGATTACACTCAGCAGTCGACACGTAACAACACCAAAACAACTTTTTTCACATGCTTTTGCGGTGTTAACCATCAGGCTAATGGGAGCACGCTATTGCGTGAGAGTTGTAGGATCGAGTAGGATGGATTGATTGTCAAGATCAGCCAAGATAGTTGGTGAGCAGGTGACACAACAGTCATTGGATTGAGGGGAGGATGCAATAGCCATTGCATCAAGTGAGTGATGCGATAAACATTGGATCGTTTGGTATCAGGATCTCTGGCAAGAAAAGGCCAGATGGTCGAGGTCAAACGCACACCCATCACTCCTTTGGTTTATCCTTTTATTTTAATGTTATCGTATTATTCCATCTTCACCGCAGTTTTGCAACTATAGATGGTATATCAATACCATATCACTGAAAGAGTGGACTAATGTGTTTTTGGACCATTCCAGAGGGTCCAGAGGTCATAGTGACCAAATACGGTCAATTTTATACACATTTCAACTCGAAAACATGAGCTAAACATAATGGTGAGATCCATTTTCTTATTTGAGACTCTGTTTTTGAGCTCATACCTATAACAGTAATTTTAAGACAAAATATAGAGGTCAACACTAGAAGCGAAATGACCAAGAGATGTAACCAAGAATTCTGGTGAACTCCTTTATTAAATTTGGTTGTGTTGATGTGTTTCAATGTGTTTTCAAGTTGTTTATGTTTTTATGTTATTAGCAATCTTTTCGATCCACTGCACGAAGTAACATAAGAAAATTCACACATAGTCTATAATACCTTTTTCATTAATGGATCATAAGCAGTAGAGGAAAGGATACTCACAGATGCACCTTCATCTATAAAAGTGGTAGCCACAATCATAATACAAAACTGTATTATGATCTGGAAAGGCACATAAGAAGGAAGACGACATCCTGCCAGTCGATTCCAATCGAAGGAAGTGACCAGACTTTTTAGAGGGGGTACCGTAGAAATGCGAGAATTAACCCCTTGAGTTACAAGAACAAGATGATTTTCCTCCTATCTTGATGGAATAGGAGGATTTCCGACAAGTTCATTGGAATCTAAAGAAATGAAAAGAACCTGAGTGGTATCACATGCACTCTCTTCAGGAAAGGTACAATTAGCCTTAAGGTGAAATCGGGTCAACTATTTCCTTGACCTATGATTGGTCAGGTATAGACTCATGGGATTCAAATTTAGAGAGAGTGGGTTTGACCGATGGTTGATTTGGGTCAGTCACTTCATCAACTAGTGAAGGACTAAGGTAAAGTCTCCTATAACTATATGGAAGTCGTTGCGGAGAAGCATGACGGTTATCCAACACTTTTTGGGCTTCATCTAGATAAGGACAAAGGTGAATAGGGTGATTCCCTTCACATAACCTATAGTGAAACTTAACCTTACCCTTCCTTCCATGATATTTACTACCACTAGTTGATGGTGTGTCACCATCATGATCTATAGAAGTTGATGACACATGATGATGTGAACAAGAAGGCCATTCTTCTAAGATCTAAGGAATATCAGGACAATTTTGAAGAATATGGTCTCTCGTACAATGTTTGCATGGATGTCAAACTTTGTGAGGCTTATTGGATGATTTCTCCTCAGAAGTTTCATTCAAAGCAATGGTTTCTTGGTTGGCCCCTACTAAATTTTCTTCTTCTTATTCTTCTTCCCTTTCTTATTCTTCTTAGCCACTTGGTTATTAGTGTCAATACTTTCACCAAACGAAGAGGAAGAATAGGAGCAAGAAAAAACCAAGGAAGAAGGCAAAGGGTCAACTTTAGGATCAACTGGAGGTTAATTTTGTCTAGCTGGACGGGTACTCGATTCGGGATAAATCATGACATTTTGAACCAAGGAGGTTGAAAACAAGTACACTGGCATGCCAATGGTAAATCTCGGGAGGGACAATGTAGCCATATAAGGAGCACCAATATTTCTGAAAGGAGGAAAACGACTAGGATTCCCATCAAAAGGAATTCCTTGATCAGTGGACTCCAGAGTTGTTGCCATATGTCTCAACCTAATATTAACTAAGGAGTGAGTGTGGAGGATTTTATCCACGGTCAATTAATTTTATTTTAATCAAAATCACATAACAAAATAAAATAGGGATAATCTAGGCAAAAGGATTACCAAGCAACTCTGAATTGTAGAATACCTCCTGGTGAACTGAGAAGTATGGGTAGGAAATTTCCCTGAATTTTTTGTTTGGTGTATCGCAGTGTAGAAGGCAGTCGACTCGGTTAACTAAGGATGGATTGAAACCTAGTGTTGTCCTCCCATATATACCCAAAATCAAGTGGAGGCACAATCCATATTACAATTGTCTAATGTGAAACTGCACAGTGAGAGCATTCCTTTATACTTTATGTAATGTAATGCCACCCTATATACCTGAAGGTACATGGAAAAGCTACAATATAATCACGTACGTGGAATGAGGTATCACATTCAGAATATATCGTAGACAAGTTAGCAATATTTTATATGTTTTACGACGCTAGAACACATCTCTAGCTTAGAACCTCTAAATGTTTTTTGTTAGGTGACAATGTTCCATTAGGTTAATTCAGATAAATTTTAAGTTGATGTTCTTAAGAATTTTCCTTTCAAGCTTCACCACGTGATGTATGTTTGCAATTACTAGAATGCAACTAACATGAGAAAAATTCTTTCATTCAATTAATAATGAAAACCATAGCTAGTAAGGGATACATAAATCATATCTTTCACAAAGAGCAAAGAGCACACCTAATGCAATTTCCCTAGCTATTCCTACAAGCACACACAAACCTCTAATTGCATAATGCAAGTTTTTCCTTTCAATTCCCTTAATGTTAAGATGAACAAAAGGAAACTATTTCACATATAATCAATTAATCTTTTTGCAAGAACAAATACTTTACGGTAGTTCATTTTCGAAAGAAATGAAAACTTTTATGACACTTTCTTTTATGAAATATTAATCGACTATAAACTAACTTTGACAATGAATTGATAATGATAGAGAAATCATTTAAGACACAATAAATAATCAAGGACAAAGTAGGGCTAGGAAAGGAAACATAAATTGATTTCAAAGACACAACAATCATTGATCTTTCAGCAAGAAAAAATAGAAAAAATTTGGGAAAAAATCAAGTCAAAGGTGGGATTTTTGAACCTAAGGAGGATCAGCGCAGCCCTGAATGGGAGACAGTGCGCATCAAAGCACAGTCCTCAAGCCAAGGGTGCTCCACAGTGCTCTGTGTCCTGACTAATCTTGCGTTGGTGCCAAAGAGGCCATCCTAGGGGCTTTCAAGCACAAGTTTTTACCAAAACACACTTCAAAAAGGTTGAAACATGATCAATGGAAGAAAGTGAAGTCTACTACGGTGTAGTAGTGTTGGGCAGTGGATCCCTTGCATAACGGCTTTGGGGTTTAAAGCCCACATTTTTGGGTATTGTATTGTAAAAGCTCCGCGAAGTGCGTAGAGCACGAATTGTAATGAGTCATGTCTAAGGGTAGTCTGCCCTAAAATATTGTAAATTAATCTAGAATGTGTCGGCCTACCCATGGTCTGCGGACCATGGGAATGTATAAATAGAGCAAGGCTCTAACTATAGAGGTCAGCTTTTTGGTTAGATGGAAAGTGTTAGGGGTTTATGAATGCAAGATTACTCTGAGTCTGTAAGTCCATGTCGTGGTTGGTAGTAATTAGAGTAGGCTCTACAATTGTGTGCGCAAAGGCCTGGTAGAGTCCGCAACTATGTGTGCAAACCCTTGCAGCTGAGTGCGCAAGGTAGAATTGGGTTGTAATGAACAAAACATTAACATAAAATAAGTGTTCTTGAATTATTGTGTATCTAGTCACAAATCTCTATGTTTGTTCTTATGTTATGGTTTTATGCATATCTTTAAGATTTATGCTTGCACGCACTAGTTAAAACTACTAAATACTTGATTCATACCCCAAGAATTAGATCAGATCTATAATAACCGCAACAATAATAAGGAATCTAGGGAGTGCCTTGTTGCAAAGCTATACGAAGGTAGATAGCTGTGTAGAGTAGCGCGATTGTGTAGATCAGTTCATGACCCCTCCAGACCTCATAAAGATATCCCTAGGGTGCGGAAACCTGGTTCCATCACCCTCTCATACTACCTCAGGTGAGACTTCAATCTACGCTCCATGGATTATTGCCGAAAGAGCTAGTACTATGGAATTTGTTTGGCTAAAACATTTATGAACCTAGGTTAGGCCCAAATAAGCCAAAAAATGGTTTCGTTGTTGGGACTAGGATCTACCTAAGGGATGTCTGATATCAGAACACTAGAACCCTATGAATAAGGAAATTGAAGATTGGTTGGATCAGAAGCTTCATGAGTTCATCATACAGGAAAATAAAACTCTGTAGATATCCGAAAAGAGGTGGCTAGATCGCTACATATACACGAAAATCCATGAGATCTTCTTCACAACCTTCTCATCAGAGCTGTATGATTGGATTGCAAGTCTAGCTAATAGGAAAGGAAGGTGCAAGCTCGATCAACTGATAGTGAGGACTCCTGAGTTGGTGCGCAGGATAGAGGCCTCTAAAGATAAGATCGCACAGGCCATAGATCATTGGCTGGATCAGATAATAGGAGGGTTTATCACTAAATTTGCAATAGACATGTATGTCATCTACAGTGAAGTAGAGAGGCATTTTCTCAAGGGACCGCGAGGTAAGTACATCAATTCATTGAATACCTAGATTAAGATGTTGTTATGTGAAAAATGGGTGATGTGAATCCATTAGTGAGTGGAACAACATGGAGGAGAAGGGTATTCAAAGGTGTCAAAGGGTTAGGAAACAGTTTGTTAATTTCTCCTCTGTGAGTGGGCGAGGAGGAGCACGCTTGGGATTCTCTAAGGGGTGTTTTTAGTTTGATAGGGCAACACATTCTGCATTTATCATCTCCACTAACACCTTCACTCGCGTCACCTGCTTCACCTCCATATTCACCCACACCACCTCCACCAAACCAACAGTTTAGTATGGTGAGTGTGATCAAGTTTACTGTACTTAGGGGATTACGGAGCAAAGATCTAGATCAATTTTGGTTCGTAGTAAGAGCAGTGTGGGAAGTGCATGGAGTTACAGATGGTAATATTGAGAAGGCCACCTTGGTAAGTGTGTTGTAGGATTGTGCACTGACTTGGTATATCAGGAACTCGAATGATCATTTGAATGCCAGAATAGTAGAGTTCTAGATTTCATTAAACAAAGAATTTACGCGGCTGAAATTGGAGATGCAGTTGATCATCGGATTCAAGGATATCACGATGCTTCCAGGAGAAACCCCCTAGGATCTGGATTAGACACTGAAGAGCATGATTCGTGAGACTAACATGACGCTAACTGATGCGTAGCACCACACATGGTTTGTGGCATCTTTCACACCATATCTGAGGATGATGTTATCACAGCAGAAGATTTCAACCCAGGTAGAAGCGTTGGAAATATCGATGAGGTTGCATGAAACTCTGATATAAGATCCTAGGTTGTGATTCCAACATATTCAGGCGTAACTACAAAACCTATGCTTGGAGATGCAAAGTTTGAAACAGGATAGGGTGCCCTAGCCAAAAGCACACGAAGAAGTATGGTGCATAAAATGTAAAGGAGAAGGCCACGATAAGGATCATTGTCCAGTATTCACAAGCTATTTGACAAGAGGGGACCAATGCCATCGAGACCAAAGGCACAGGCAGGGTCGAGTGTGGTGCCCATGCTCTGGTACATGATCTGTCAGGTGGGATGAAAGCACGCAATGGATAACTGTCATCAGTTCTAGAAGTTTACACAAAACCCCCAACAACTGTTTTGTAATTTTTGTAGATTAATAGGCCATGATAAGCAAAACTGTTGAAGTTATGAATTATTAATGAACCGAACACCTACGTACTGGATGCATATAGAAACACAAGGCCTTGGTCCAGCCATGAGGATGGTGCATGCTAGATTTCAAGGGAGAGGTTGAGGACAAGGGGGATTGGGGCCAGGAAGGGGCCGCAGATAGCTAATCTGTTATAACTGCAAAGGACCAGGGCACTACGGTCATGAATGTACCAACCCGACTACAATATCGCGTTCGTACTGTGAGCAATTTGCTCATGAAATGATATATTGTCCCACACTGATAGCACAAATACATGAGAAAGGTGTAGCACAGCCTACACTAACTCAGAATATTCAAATGATGAGGTTCAAACCACGTGAGGAAGACCCCAACGTGAACATGATGCTGAGAAGTGATGCAACCATAGGGGAAGATAAGGGGAAACAACCTAAGGAACATACATGGGTTCGTAAGGCCCCTACAAAGCAACCTGAGTTCTACTTGGAATGTGCAGAAGAGACAATTATGGAAGCTAAGAAGAGCTTTGCGGAGGCCTCTTATTCAGGTAGTAAGGATCAACTAGAGCTGGAAATGGATCCTTCTATGCTTACTACCTTTTTAGAGATATGCATGAAGCTGCTACGTGACAATAAGGTAGTTAATGGACTATAGGAGCTGATCAGTAGGTGCACAGGGTCGAGTGAACCATGCGTGGTCTAGAAACTAGGAAAGCATGCATTGTGCATTGGGAGGGAAATGTGATTGACGGTGTAGGTTGGCAACTATGAGATTGATCAGGTCATCCTAGACTTAGGTTTGGATGCAAATGTGTGACCTATACAGACATGGGAATGTATGGGTAGGCCCATATTACAATGGTCTCCTATTCAATTATGGATGGAAATCCAACAAAAAATCTTACCCATGGGGAGATTACTAGGAGTAACCATGGACATCGATGGTGCAACCACACAGACGGACTTTAAGGTAGTAGAGATTGTTGATGAGAGAAACTGTTATAGCTCCAAATCTCACTATTATGGTTTGTGATGCTGCACTCATGGCCTAGGGCAACCCTCCTTCCAGACCTGGTCCAAAATTTAAAAAATAGTGCTTTATTCTTTATATGCGACATTGTCCTGAGTTAAACACGCGTATACGTGGGTAGGCATATACCCAACCCACATATATGTATTAAAACACTTAAAAAAATACAAAACTCCTTAATTTCGGGCAGAGATCGTGGGTTTTACCTACTGATCACCTGTTAGTGCCCGTGGCCCAACTTTTCCCAACCAACTCCCAACTAAAAAACTTCTTTGAGATAGGTATAAAAAGACCTCAAAGGGAAGGCCTAAGGGAGAGGAGAAGAGAGAGAAAGGTTGTTATACTGAGATTTTTCCCCTGACCAGGTCTGAAGACCCTTGTGCCTTTTGCACTTCCCCCATTTGTACAGGAAACCCTTATTTCCTTGTGTGTTGATGTTCATCCACTACTTATGACATCATGGAGTAAGTCATGGAAGGAGTTTGCTAAAGGCTTGAGGTTGGATGGATCTGAAAGGAAGCTTTGCTTGGAGCTTGCGAAAGGTTACTCAGGTGAAATTATTCCTTTTATGCATTTTATTTGTCTATAATAAAAGAAACACGTCTTGGTTCCTAATATAAATCCTCTTTATGTTTATGATGTTCATGTTGGAATTCATATGTGAATGGTTGTTTAAACTTCATAACTAACTACCTTTATTTATAACATGAAGATGATTTCTTTATAAGTCTTTATCCATATACTATTGTGTTCTTTGGAATTGGTTGTTTTCCAGGGCAAAGGAGTGAAAGGGACTTGAAGAAGGGTTTGGACCCTAAAGGACCTTATCAAACATAGGACCTAAGGTACGCCCCTCTTACTATAGAATTTTCTTATAATAGCATAATGGCTATGTGAATGTGTGTTTCTCTTTAAAGACAACTTTCAGTCTGCTAGGGTTTCAACCCAAAAGCACTAGGGGAGAATTTCCCTCAACAGAATTGGAAACTCCGCTGGGGACAACACTCTTGCTGTTCCTAGTTTGGGTGTTTTTGAAGCCAATCAGGGCCCAGTTGCCTGTTTACTTACTGTTTCTGTGTGGTCTATTCATGAATTCTAAGTTTTGCCACTTTCTTCAGTTTGTTTTTTATTTTTCTTGAAATATTTTATATACATTGTTTTCCTTAGTTACAGAAGCGTATATACGCTTGTTTCCTGAGGTTAACCTGCATATACGCAGGTTTCCTTAGGATCAGTCACATATACAAACAATCTTTACATAAGTACAGTCGTGTATATCTTGCAATTTTCAAGATTTGTAAATATTTTTGTCTCTGAAGGTTTGTTTGGTGGTTTGGTTCAGTCTAAAAAAATCATTTTTGAGTATCAGTTGTTTGCTTTACAGCAAGCATCTTGCTCTAAATTCTCTTTGATTGTAAGGGGTATTGGTCTTGTTTTTGTTGTTGCAAGCGTCATCATTTTTTGCTAAAGCACGCAAGATTTCTTGCTGGAATCTTGGCTGCTCTGATTCATCAGGGCAGAAAGATTGGTCTCAACCTTTTTGTTAAATAATGCTTTTGGTGACTTTTTGTTTGCTTGACAAAACCGCTTTTTGTGACCATCCACTTCTTTGTTTCATGAAAGTTGTTGATTGATACTTTCTTGAAATTTGTCTTTTCAATCTTTTTTGGTCTTTGTTGCCAAAGCGTTCATTGCTTCTTTTGATTGTTAAGAGCATGTCTAAACACATTTATGTTTGTTGAGTTTTCATCCATTGTGTGGTGTCAACTTGCAAAAGTGTTTGTTGCCTCTTTTTCCATCACAAAGCTTCAGTCTTGTTGAGAGCATTTTTGAAAAGACTCTTTTGTTGTTTCTTTGAAGAAAACTTTTTGAAAAGATTCGTTTTGCTTTCTTGAACTTGGTTTTCATTTGGTTTCCTTTTAATGAATGAAAGTGCTTTATGTTTGTCTTTAAATTTGTTTTTAGTGTTTAGATGAAATGAATGGTATCATCTCATATTCCATCTAGACATTTTAAGTAGAAAAATAAAAATTGATAAGCAAGCAACTTTCATTTCTTGCTTTTAGAGTTGTTTTGAATCTTGCATCAGCATATATTTATTGCATTAGGATAGATTTGCATATCTTTTTAGGCATACATAGATTTGTTAACTTTTGTGAGTGTGAAGCATGAATTAACGAAAAGAAAAGGAAGATTTGTTTTATTAGAAGTTCCTTTGAACCCTATAGAAATTGCTCTTCATCGAAAAACGAAAAGAAGTGCATGTGCATATAGTTAGGTTTTTATTAATTTCTTTTGCGTCAAAAACACCACTAGTTTCACTTTTCTTATCCCATGACTTAAAGAACAACCTATTTTAAAATCAAGCGCTAACTGAAATTCACTAATTTTTTTTCTTTTAAGTTACATACACCGACAAGTTTTAGGATTTTTGGGCCTTGGATTAGGCGAGTGGAGAGTTAACTCTCCAAGGCCATTTAAACGTCAAACGTAGGAGTCTAAATAACACGTGAAAATCCAATAGCATTATGAAGACTAGGAAAGCTCCGGATTTGGAAGTTAGGCATGAGCGTCTGTGAAGACAGGAAAGAGAGATACCCCCTCTCCTACTTATCCGAACTTACCTCACGACTGTTCCGCCTAGCTTCTGTGACGAGTTGTTATCCATAGTTGCTACTCCTAGGGATCTACATAGGTGGCTGCGGAGGGGAATCCCATGGCACCTGAGGTCGACGTTGCATCACTCTCGACAGTACTACTGGAGGGCACCCTTGCGAAGCTTGGGGGCTTGCACTAGTGCAGGCTGTTGTTAGGAGGTTAGCGTAACTTCCTCTGTTACCTTCGCTGATAGGACTGGGCCCTCATCATCCCAGACTATCTTCGAAAGGCCCCTTAATTCACTTTCTCGTATTTTGGTGTCTGGTCCTAATCACTCGGAGTAGAAATACCTGGAAGTTGTTTGACTGGCTGTTATCTTTAGGGACTTTATAGTGTGTGCTTTGTGCTCTTAGTTGGCATAGCTTTCAATTTTTTGAGTCTTTAGTTAGATCTTAACAAGAAATTTAAAGAGGCTGACCAATCACCTACACGGTCTCGAAGACTTCATGTTCTTTCACCACCAGTTTTAGAGCCTTCAACTAGAAGGCCTAGAGGTAATACTACTGGTGGGTTTCATCCCATGACAGTTGACACATAGAGGATTGATCCTCTTCTCGGGGGCATTAGTATGCAAGCAAGGCCTGGCACTTCTGCGGAACAAGAGAGGAACACTCCAGTTCTTTCTCAAGTTCGCTTACAAGCAGAGAATAACATAGTGGTAGAAGAACTCTCAGAGTCGTTAGTGGCTCTGAATTCTCCCCTACCATCTAGTCATCCAGAGGTATTACAATACGTTGGGAATCCGACACATAGACTGTCAAGTCCAGGTTACGCTACGCGCTTACCATCGATAACCACTACTAGAAACATGGCTTCTACTACAAGTGCTACAACTATTCAGACTCCAACATTGGTATAAGGGGGAGGAACGATTTCCATCCCCTCCGCTTCTTTATTCGGGTCTCTTGCTAGCATGTCTTTAGTTGGGACTACCTCCATTCTGTCTCTGAGTGGAAATTCCCAAACCAATGCTTTTGGTTCTGGATTCTTCCCATTTGGCGCCCATTCACATGGTGTTCCTTCAGTTCCGTTTAGTGCCGCCACGTCCATGATGAGTGGATCGGCTTCATTCCAAGGTTTTTCTTCGGAAGTGGTCATATACCACATTCCAACCCGACAACAGGATCCATGCCTTTTTCTTCTAAAGGACAAAGCGGAAATCCTTTCCAAGGTTGGACTAACCCTTGGGTTAGTGGTGTGGGAACTGGGAATCCGTTTTTCGGCCAACATGGGAATAGGCCATACACCACTCAAAGTATTCCTCCCTTAGGTTCGGCTTGGAATCCGTATCAGAGGTTATCAACTCCTTGTAATCCTTTAGGAGGAAACTTTGCTAGTTATGGTGGATATGCAGCTGGAGTTGGTAAAACTCTAAATTTTGCTGGATCGCAGGGCTTGCCTTTTGGTTCAACTGGTTCTACTAGTTACTTCGGGCAACCTGGTGCCTTCCAAAATTCAGGTTAATCTTTTCAGAACTTTGGGAGTTCCACCCAGTCTCGGTGGAATCCTCAAGGTCCTCCTAGGT
Organism: Pinus taeda; assembly: GCA_000404065.3. Taxonomy (NCBI): domain Eukaryota; kingdom Viridiplantae; phylum Streptophyta; class Pinopsida; order Pinales; family Pinaceae; genus Pinus; species Pinus taeda. The sequence continues at coordinate 77,088 of APFE030187937.1, read as the reverse complement.
TTCCATTTCTGGCAACATTGAACTTGCCAGACCTTGCTAAGTTAACAAACAATCCAATCAGGTACAATCTAGCCTGGCCTCCAGTCCCAACCAAACTCCCTTCGGACATTCCAAAATTTGAAGGGAAGAGCGGTGAGGACCCAGGCGACCATGTAACCACGTTCCATTTGTGGTGCTCATCTAACTCCCTTATCAATGACTCGATTAAGTTGAGACTCTTTCAACGCACCTTGACTGGTAATGCGGCCAAATGGTATATAGAGTTGCCAGGGGGCAGCTTTACATCTTTCGTTGACTTAGCCAATATTTTCTTAAATCATTTTCAGTTGTCTGTCCATTATGATGCCGGAACTGAATTACTAGCCACTTTTCGTCAGGATAAGGCAACTCACATTTTTGACCATATTCAGGAATGGAGACAGAGAAAGAGGCTCATTGAAGCAAAAATCCCTCTGGAGTACCGTCTGGAAAGGTTTTTGAAATCCTTAAAACCTAAGATCTCCAAGGATGTCTCCATGTCTGGAGTGTATTCTGAGGAGCAAGCCATTTTCAGGGCCCAACAATTAGAATTGATCTACTCTTAGTCTGGGATCCTACAAAAATACTTGCCAGATGCTCCTGGGTCTAAGGTTGACATAGCTAAGTCGAAGCCAGGTCCCCACGCGGATGTTATTGTTGGGTAAGTAGACACAAATATAGTGAACTTGTTGAACCAATTGCAGCAGTTGTCTTTACAAACTACTTCTAACAACCAAGTCACATCATCTAACCCTCGAGCTTCCCAAACCCCTTCGATTAATGCCTGCAATTTGATAACCCCAAAGGAAATCAAAATTCCAATGGGAAAAAGAAAGGACAAGGTAAGAAAATGAACCAATATGGGAAGCCTGACGCAAATAAATCTAGCAATAATTTTGGTGGTGGTAGAAATGAGTCTAAAAAGAAAGTCAAGTTTCCATGCAAGTTGTGTAGTGGAGACCATTTAACTCATCTCTACCCCAAGATTCAAGATGCTCAGTGCTTGTTAGGGCACCAAGGGACATCTAGTTCTCAGGCTGTGTTAACCAACCCTTTTCCCTAAGGGCAACAAATGCTTGTTGGCGCGAGTTCAAATCTTGGTACCTCCGCAGGGGGCAACGAGGAAGGGGACAAGTAATCAAATGTTTTCATGATGGGTTCTCACGCTAATGTGGCCACATGGTCATGCGATTATGGTGAAGGTGAAACTTCCAAGGGTAAGTCAATTCCCAAAACTAACAACCCACTTCATATTGAGCGACCTTATGTTGAGACTATGCCATGGGTACCGAAAGGTTCCGCTAAATGCACGACTATCAACCCTTATATTAGGGCAGCCCACAATTACTCCATTATTGAGGATCTGGCTCAGAGTCCATGTGCTATGTCTGCTTCAGAGGTTCTCCAGTCATGTCCTACTCAAAGAAGTGCCTTGCTATCGGCATTGGGGGCAGTGGATCCAAGTAATTCCTTAGCTCTCACTTTTGATATGAATAATGTCAAAAAGGGACTTCCTCATCACATGGCTTTTCAGATAAAGTCGACCTACCAGAAAACGAATATTTTTCATATGGCTATAGATTAGGGAGCTTCGACATGTGTCATGTCTATGTCATGCTGGAAGGCCATTGGATCACTGTCGATTGTTCCTTCACCCACCCTCCTGACAGCGTTTGATGGTCATTCTCATAGGCCATACGGGATTATCCTCGTGCAACTTCGGACTCTACTATTCCCTTAGTGGATAACCCCCGTTCGCCTACTAAGAATTTAGGAGTTGGGATGTACTCTTCATTAATGGGTACGTTTGATCTTCCCCCTCCTACGGCTAGAATACATACAATTTCATCCTCCAGGGACCCTTTATAGAGAGAGTTTGTTCAAACTCCTTATTCTTCAGATCTTGGAACCTTACCTTCATCTATGACCACATCGAATGACGATAAGGCAAGTGGAATAGAATCTCTTATGTCTATAGTAGAACCTAGATGTGAATCTATCGATAGCTCTGCAGATAACCATTCTACTCCTTCCTCTGGGAAAGAGATAGATGGGGATGTGGCTGATTCCCAGACCCTTGATTCCACTTATGCATCGGATTGCTTGGATATTGTTTTTCCATCAGATGAAGCGATATTCGAAGCAATGATAGCTGTAGATCGACCTTTGGAAGATTTACAGCGTCGGTTACACTTTTATCCCCTTGTGCGCAGTCAAATCCTGGTCCTCTAGTGCGACTAGCAATGTTTGTACGGTCCCTTTGGCTCCAACATAGTTATTTGCCGAAGGAATTATATTGATTGGTTCGATCATAGTACCTATAAACATCTCTAGGAGCAAGTAGGCAGAGCCCCAAAATGGGCTCTACCTAAAGAAGTACTTTGCTTAAGTAGGAGTCAGGCAATGGCTTCTTTGTATATTATGTATATTGGTACATATATCATCGAGAGTTTTTTTATATCAACACATTTTGGTTTGCTGTGGTAAGTGTTGATGGATGACTTGGTCTATTTTGGGTTCGCCAATGGTGCTAGTCGACACACTCGGAATCTCGCTTCCGCAGCTTGGGTACTCTATTATCGAACTGGTCAATTGATGGTATCAAGAGGCGTATGCATTAGTCCCACTTCAAATAATATGGCTGAGTATACCACCGTTATTAATTTACTATCCGAGGCAATTTCTCATGAGATCGACTCGTTGGTAGTTTATCTTGATTCTCAACTAATAGTGTCGCAAATAAACAACATTTATTGGGTAAGGGATCCATGTTTATATCGCCAGTATTTAAGGGTGAGGTTGCTGGAAAGATCATTTGTTTATATTAATTATTTGCACATTCCAAGATATCATAATTGGTTAGTTGATTCTATCGCTAATCAAGCATTAGGCTGGCACATCAATCATTCATCACAATAAAATCAAGCATGAAAAAGTCGAACTGTATATATCTATATTATATTATATATATATATATATTATTATATATATATATATAATATATATATATATATATCATAAATCATCTCGAATGTACATATGTTGTCAAAAAATATACAAAATCGGGACTCAAATTCCCATAATCATGTCTAGCATATCTAATGCCCCGGCTCAGGATGAGCGGCCAAGTAGGTAACTATCTCATTGGCCACATGCCGAAAAGTGCAAACCCAGTCACATGGCATGCCAACCACATGACGCTGCATATCCTTAGGAAGATCCTCTATCGCAACCATCGGTACTTGGCAACTCAGTCTTGTCAAGTGTTGCTGGACGTTGTTTAGAGTTCGTTCTGTCTCAGCAGCGGCCTCTTCGGCTCCTTGGCCGCGTCGTCCATGCCGCAGGAACCCATCTGGTTGTACCGACCCAATATCTGGAACATGATCATTATATTATTCATTGCAATCCCATCAAAAATATTTTTCAACATGCATCATTATATTTGAAAAATCCAAAAAATCATAAAATCAAAAAAATTCTTACCAATCTCGCTTCATGCTGTGTTCGGTGGTAATGCTAGATCAGGATCTCCTTGGAAATCTAGCCCATCATAGGGGTAGTCATATACAACAATGATCTGTTGATCCCACCAGGTGAAGAAGTCATCATCAAAAGCAGTCCTTGGGACCTCCCCACCCCCCAGACGTTTCATCAGATCAGCCCACCAACCCATGCGTGGATCTCGTGGGGTGCTAATGGAAATTGCTACCTTGGGGTGGAGTGCTGGAACCTTCTCGAAAAAGAAAGTACATAGGATAGTCCCATATCCAAAGTTCTTGGTCTATCTCCTCTTGATAGAAATGAGCTGGCTCTTCATATTGGCCAGAGGAGGAGTACACCAGTCGAACACAGTAGTGAGACAGTCGACTGCCACACTTATAGTTAGCCATGATGCCTGATGCAGAGAGGACGATCCGTTCACTCGAGCTATGGTGAATAGCATTTTCCTCAATGATAAACTTGCCACATGTGTGATAGAAATCTGGCTCCCAACCTTCCTGGGATGTCCCAAGCAATATATCTGTACATAGTCCTCTATGGTTAGACTGCTCGATGTCCTGCCCCGGGAATGTACTACCTCTCCCCTTCGGGAAAGGCCTGTGATGAAATAGATATCCTCCACTTCTACCCTGAGTGGCATCTAGTCAATCATAAAGGCTCCCTCCTCGACGTCCCAATAATCAATGAGCATCTCAAGCAGACATACATTTGCTTTTATGTTCAGCAGTTTGAAGAATTTAAGCAAACCGCATCCCTGTAGGGCATCCAAATCTTGAGGATCATTCATGACTTCATTATCCACCGTTGTGTGCTCCCTTTCATGCCAAGTGACTAGAATTTTGAGAAAAAAATGATTTCCAACTGTTATTTTTTGTTTAAAATTGGTTCGCGGCATATACGCGGGTTCCTGTGCACACAGTCGCATATAGGGCCCATGTGTACGTGGGTTTAAAATTCAACGGTGAAACATCAATTAAAAATCTTAAAACCAGTCACAATCAATTGCAAGCTAAGTACAAGAGTTACCTGGAGGTTTCTGAAGAATTTGAACGGTCGAATTTGGTATACGGGAAGTTTGCTCCTTTTGCTCCAAATCTTTTCTCTCCAACTCAAATGTAAAAATTGTGAGTCCAAAATCCCTTTTATAAGTTTTGGAAATGCAAAATTTTTTCAAAATTTTATTTTGTTTAGCCTCATGTGAATTTTAACTTGGGAGCTTGGAATGTTGAGGATGGTGTATTTTTCAGGACATTTTGGATGTTTTTTCGACAATTTCGAGACGGTTCCATGACCGCTGACCCGTCATGGCAGGTATCGTTTTCTCACTGGCATATAGGTTAGCGACACCACTTTTCCGTTGCATTATGCATACTAGCCTTCATTCGTCGATACATCTGCCATAGGGTTTACCCCATCGTGTTATGGTTCGTAAGCCATCTTCACTCGCTGATTTTTGAAATCATGGCACAATGGTAGAGCCATCCTTTACATGGGCATCGTAGTTAGCATCTCACTGACATTTGTTTCCCATGTTGCTCCGATTTGAGTAGGCTCAGGAGTCCTCTATAGTATCGCCATGACTTATGCGTTTAAGACTCATTCCTCTTAGGTTCTTCACTTTGTTCTAGCCTTATACCCTAGAGGCTCTTTTGTGTTGAGTTGTACTACTACATTGCATGTTGACCACTTGCACCTTTTGGCCTAGAGTCGGCTTCACTTGGACTCATGTTTAAGCCAACTTTTGACCATGACGACTACAAAATCAACCTTGCATACCTTTGACTTCTGCAACTTGACACACCTTGACCCATGGAAGGAATGCACCTTTGAGTGTCAATGACCAATTTTCACCTCCCTGCATTGAGCATAGGAATGTTCCATTCCCAAGAACTAGATCATATGTTTCATCGACACTCGTTCTTTCCACTATACCATATCATTCTTTTATTTCTTTTTCAAGCTTAACGGAAAAAGTCAAAAAAATCAAATATTCCAAAAAGAGAGGGAATGGGACAGTATTTCCATTTATTGTTGGCAGCTAGAGTCAGTCATGTCGCCCTTGAACAAAGAACTCAAAACAAAGTCTCCTCCATTTGGGCAAGATTTAGTTTGACTTAGGTACGCCTCAACCTTGTTATTGAGTCAGTTCTCCCTCGATTTCTTATCTCTTCCAATCATATGGAGGGTCCGTTCGTGCCTCCTGCATGACGAGCTTATATAGATTCATCATATGCTGCCACATAGTCACATTGAGTCGTGCTTTTGTTCAAGGGAAGTTAGCCTGAGTCGGCCTCTCTTCGGTGTCTCTTGACTCATTTTTCAGTCGGTCATCCCTGGTTATCAGTGTCATGTCTATTATCACATCAGCTATATTGGTCCTTTACTCGTGCCAGTTTGAGAAGGTCTCCATTGACTTCTTGCTGGCGGGTCTTGTCCTTATCGACAATGACATCTTGCTCTGAAGACAGGCCTAGAGCTACACCATGGCCCTATTTTCATTATTGATAGGTTACCTTGTGCTCAACATCGATCAGTATCATGGGTCTTTGACTGAGTGGTTTCCCTTCTGTTCGACATCAGCTTACATTATCACATATTGCGATTCGTGCAGTACCTTGGTTTCCATTTGACCCTATTGGTGGATACCTCGCCTCTGTGTCAGCTTTCATTATTGGTTGGCTCAAAGGGTTTCTGTCGTGTGCTAGCCACATCTTGTGTACGCTGGAAACGTACTTCGGTTGGGTTACTACATCTCTTCCGTCCGATTCCTTCCACATTATTGGCCTACGGGTTACACTCGCACTAGATTGATGAAGGATTCCTTAATGCCTTCCTTCTAGCAGATCTTTCCCTATCGAATCTGACTCATTGGTCTGGGGTAAAGATCTAGAGTCCATTTGGTAGTACCTTGGGGTTTGCAGTCATTAGTGGCAGAGCCTTCACTATCGACAGTGGGAAACCATCATTTTCTCCTGATCGATAGATTCTTACAGGTGTTCGACTCCAACTCATCTATTCACACTTGTTGGATTGTATTGGGTACCTTGACGCTCATTATCATTATCGGTGAGTAGTCTCGGGTTTGTTAATGGTATACATCAATGATCGGTAATCAAATGATTTCTCACATGGTCGAATCCAGATCATTTCTTCCCATGGTGTAGAAATGTACCACGGCGGTCGGTGAAGACCTTAGGTTGTATCAGCATTCATTGGTTCACTTGATAGTTGCTCCTGTTGCTGCTGGTTGATACCACTCCACCTTATATGTTGCAGTCAGTCATGGCAACATTCTATATGCTGGCACCTATGTTTGCAGTGTAGTACCATCCTTTTCCATCATGTTCAGTTGATACCTTCTGGGATCAGCCCTTGATATCAATGATCCGTTGCATTTTTCAGCATCAATGAGAGTCTTATATGTGATATTCAGACCTGTACTTGTTCGATCATGATCAAGTGATCCATTATGTATTTTCCAGTCATTTATACTTGTATACTTAGCGGATCTGCTTGTCCTTGATATGCGGACATGGTTTACCTTCTCTGAGCATGGGTATGCCCTCCTCAGACAGTGTTTCTTTCTGATATCCTTTTGTGGCTTGGCAGGCTGAATTCTGGTGAAGTAATCCTCGGTTTTTGACAGACTTCCTTTCCATGTACTTGCTTAATACATTTCGGCCATCATGTACCCCTTCCGACCTCATGTATCAGGGGGCATCTGTTATAGCTCCAAATCTCACTATTATGGTTTGTGATGCTGCACTCATGACCTAGGGCAACCCCTCCTTCCAGACCTGGTCCAAAATTTAAAAAACAACGTTTTATTCCTTATACGCGACATTTCCCTGAGTTAAACATGTGTATACGCAGGTAGGCATATACCCAACCCACGTATATGTATTAAAACACTTAAAAAAATATAAAACTTCTTTTTTCAGGCGGAGATCACGGGTTTTACTTGTTGATCACCTGTTAGTGCACGTGGCCCAACTGTTCCCAACCAACTCCCAACTAAAAAACTACTTTGGGAGAGGTATAAAAAGACCTCAAAGGGAAAGCCTAAGGGAGGAGAGAAGAGAGAGAAAGGTTATTATACTGAGATTTTTTCCCTGACTAGGTCTGAAGACCCTTGTGCCTTCTGCACTTCCCCCATTTGTACAGGAAAACCTTGTTTCCTTGTGCGTTGATGTTCATCCACTACTTATGACATCATGGAGTAAGTCATGGAAGGATTTTGCTAAAGGCTTGAGGTTGGACGGATCCGGAAGGAAGCTTTGCTTGGAGCTTGCGAAAGTTTACTCAGGTGAAATTATTCCTTTTATGCATTTTATTTGTCTATAATAAAATAAACACGTCTTGGTTCCTGATATAAATCCTCTTTATGTTTATGATGTTCTTGTTGGAATTCATATGTGAATGGTTGTTTAAACTTCATAACTAACTACCTTTCTTTATAACATGAAGATGATTTGTTTATTAGTCTTTGTCAATATACTGTTGTGTTCTTTAGAATTGGTTATTTTGCAGGGCAAAGGAGTGAAAGGGACTTGAAGAAGGGTTTGGACCCTAAAGGAACTTCTCAAATGTAGGACCTAAGGTACGCCCCTCTTACTATATAATTTTCTTATAATAGCATAATGGCTGTGTGAATGTGTGCTTCTCTTTATAGACAACTTTCAGTCTGCTAAGGTTTCAACCCAAAAGCCCTACGGGAGCATTTCCCTGAACAGAAACCCTTACTCCACATTGCTAGGAATAGACTGGGCCATAGATATGAATGGAGTCATTAACCTAAAGAAGTGAAAAATGATATTTGAGAAAGTCCCTACACATAGTTATTCCACTAGATCAAGCCAAAGGAGCATGCTACACTGAACTTGTGCATGACGAGGGAAGTTATGATAACTTGGATTGTATCTACAAGTTAACTACACGAGATTAGGATTGGATGAATTCGACTGGAAACAGAATAATATCATGGGAGCACACAGAGTCCTGCACCTTGGATTCAGGTGAAGAGGACGAATGCTGGCATAATCGGTTGAACGAAGCAATAATGTTTAATTGCAACATGAGGACTAGGTCACTGCATTGCATAACAACCCAGACCTGTTATCTACTGACATATGATGAGCTGACAGTTTCCAACCTTTTGTTACATTCCTCCTTCCAACAATAAGTGGTGTCCTTTTTCAACAATTGTTCCATCGGTGCCATGATCTATGTGTAGCTCTTGATGAACTTTTGATAGTACCCAGTGTGTCCCAATGTGGTGCACAATTGTTTGACACCTCACGACACTTGCAAATTGAGTATGACAACGATATTCACCGGGTCTACCATCAAGCCCTGCCTGTAGACCACATGGCCGAGCAAGTTAATGAAGGGGATGAGGAAAGTACACTTCATTATATTTAGCGCAATTTGGTGCCATCAGCACGTATCCAACATTAATTGTAAGCTCGCGACATGTTTCTTGACTAACCCAAATATGGTCCAATCATACTTCCAAGAACTTATGTATAAATTCCTTGAATGCAACTACCACAATGCATGAGAATATCATTGGCACGTTCTTCAGTCCAAAGGGCATCACAGTGTACTAAAAACAACCCCACTCAGTGGCGAAAGTTGTTTTACTCCTACCCTCTGGTGCGATCTCGATCTGTTGATACCTCGAGAAACCATTCGTGAAGGAGTAGGCTTCCTATACACCCACATTTTCTAGTACCTCATTTGTAAATGGCATCAGAAAGGGATTGTTAAAACATGCATCGTTGAGCTTCCAAAGATCCACATAGATGTGAATTTCACCTTTCTGTTTTTTCTCTTGTACAACCATAGGACTTACCCAGTCGAATTCCTCCACTGGTTCAATTATTCCTGCTGCAATCATTTTTTCCAACTCTTCACGGACCTTCACTTTGTATTTTGGATTCAACTAATAAGGTCATTTCTTGACTGGCTTCGTGTCTAGCTTTAGAGTTATCTTCATCATCCCTAGGTCGCTAAGGATTCCTCTTAACTCCGTGATTTTAGTCGGGAATAGGTCTTGATATTCTTGAAGTAGCTTGATGACCTTTTCGACCATGGCATCATCCCAATAGTCCCCAAGCATCGCATACTTCGGCTCCTCCTACGTACCAATGTTCACCTGTCTTGTTTTTTCAGTGGTGCAGTGATGTCGGGGTCCTCGATCGCAGGCCCTCAAACCTCGCGACTCCCTTGTGTTTCCGGAATATTGATGTTTCTGGGGTCGTCCTTATCATCCTCTATCTACACATTGTAACATTCTAGGGTCTAGATCCACTAATGTGACCAATTTTGATACACTATTTCTTTTGGTTCCTGTGGTACCTTGAAAATGGCGAACTTCACAACTTGCAGTACATCATCAATAGTATCCATACATTGGTCCTCAAATAAGAATGTCAATAAGAACCTTTCATGCAAGATATCCCATTCGGCTGTACCACGTCGGAGTTTTGTTTCAGTATACTAGTTCCGTGGGATGACATCCAAGGTACGATAAAATAAGTGTACCTACTCCAGCTGGGGCTCTTCTCCATAGGCCTGGGTCCATGTAGTGAGGTGCATGCATGGGTCATCACATCCATCATATTTCTCAGTTATTTTTGGTTCTGTCTTCCCAAACCTTATCTACATCATCTACCTGCAATCACGCCAGTCTTCAAAGGTTCCTTCATGTGTCCCCCACCAACGCGCTGGTATCGCACGCAACACCCATTTAACGCATTGAATCGATGGTGCTTTAGCACTGTGCATTCAAACTTGGCCAGGAATTCATCTACTGTTGTCAACCCATCATACATCAGCAGATTTTGATCATGAGATTTTACGGAATATGTCAACCTAGTCATCATGTTGTAGTTTAACGTTTTTACTCCATTTAGCTGATTATGCCACCGCTCGTCTTCCTCATCTGAATCTGCAGTGTAGGACTTTACACGCTCCAACGAAATTCTTCCTTCTATAGCTGGATTGACCCAATATTGATTTCGTGTAGTGATCTTATAGATGCAATCCAGTTCATCATCACTTCCTTCATTGCGGACAGGTTCCGTGTAGTGTGCTCCCTCAGCCGGGTCTAGTGGAATAACTACGTGGAGTGACTTCTTCTCAAATATCATTTTTTTCTTCTTTAAATTAATGACCACATTCATATATGTGGCCCAGTCTATCCCTAAAAATGTAGGGTAGGGACTATTGTCATCCACGATTTCTATTACCTCAATGTTCGTTTGTGTGCTCTCGCCTTCTATATCTACTCTAATTCCTTACAATCTCCCCATGGGCAAGATCTTCTGTTGGTTTGCCATTCGTAATTGAATAGGAGACCATTGTAGTGCAGGCTTGCAAATGTGCTCCCAAGCCTGTTTAGGTAGCATGTTTGCATCTAAGACTAAGTCTAGGATAACCTGATCCATCTCATAGTCGACGATTTGCATCATTAACCACATCTCCCATCTAGTACACAAACCATGTTTCCCTAATTTTCGGACCACATCGGGTTCACCTAACTCTGCACCTCTAGTTATCAGCTCTTGTAATCCTTTAACCACCCCACTATCACAAAACATTTCATGCATGTCTCTGAAAATGTAGTCAGCATCGAGGGATCCCTTTCTGACTCCGGTTGATCCTTAGTACCTCAAGTAGAGACCTCCACGAAGCTCTTCCTAGCTTCCAGATCTGTCTCCTTGTGAATCCCGACATTGTCCTTGGTTAATTTCATCTTATTCTCCCTGTGGCTATGCCACTTCTGAGCAACATGTTCACATTGGAGTCTTCCTCACGTGGTTCGACACTCGTCATTTGGACATTCTACATTGTTGTAGGTTGCGCTGCCCTCTTCTCACGTATCTGTGCTATCAATGTGCGGCAATCAATCATTTCATGATCGAATTCCTCACAGTAAGGGCATGATATTCTGGTCAGGTTGGCACAATCTCGCGCCTTGTGCCCCAGTCCACCATAGTTATAATAGATTAGCTACTGGCGGCTCCTTCCTGGCCCCATTCCTCATCCTCATCCTCACCCCTTGAACCCACCACACACCATCGCTACGGCTGGATCCTAACCTCACACCTCAGTTTGCATCCTATAGGTAGGTGTTTGATCCATGAAAATTTAACTCTGGTAGTCTCATTCATGATGGCCCACCAATATGGAAAAATTGCAAAATAGTTGTTGGGGAGTTTGGGTAAACTTTTGAAGTAGGTGACAATTGTCTGTCATGTGATTTACTCCCACCTGACAGATTGCACACTAGAGTGAGGGCGTTGTGCTTGCCCTACCTATGCCTCTAGCTGCAATGACATTAGCTCCCTTGCCAAATAATTTGTGAATATCTGACAATGATCCTTATCATGACCCTAGCCATTGCATTTCATGCACCACAGTTCTTCCTCGGCTTCTAGGCAGGGTGCCTTTTCTTGTTTTAAATTCTGCATTTCTAAACATAGGTTTTGTATTTGTGCGTGGATTTGTTGAACTCCAAACCCCGGATCCTATATTGGAGTTTCATGTAATCACATCATTGTCTCTAATGCTTCAACCTGGGTTGAGATCTTTTGTTGTGACAACGTCGTCCTCATATGTGGTGTTAAAGACACCACAGACCACGCATAGTGCTACGCATCTGTCAGCGCCATGTTAGCCTATCAGATCTTACCTTTTAGCCTCTGATCCAGGTCCCAAGGGGTTTCCCCTGGCAACATTATGATATCCTTAAACCCGATGATCGACTCCATCTCTTATCTCGGCCACCTAAACTCTTTGTTCAATGCCTTCCGGATCTCTGCTATTCTCACATTCAGGTGATCACTCAAGTGCTTTATATATCATGTCAATGCATGGTCCTGCAATGTGCTAACCAGAGTAGCCGTTTCGATGTTATTGTCTATAACTCCATGCACTTCCCACACTACCCTTACTACAAACCAAAATTTTTCTGGATCTTTGCTTCTTGCTCCTTTGAATATCGGTAGCTTGATCATGCTTGTCATTTTTATCTCTTGGTGTATGTGCAGGTATGATAGGGCCTACTACGACCTTGTACCACTTGTGATCCAAACAATCTTCAATCTATTTCTTTGTAAGGCTTCAAAATTCCAATGTCAGACATCCCTTAGGTAGATCAGGGTCCCAGCAGTGGAACCATTTATTGGCTTATTGGGCCCTGACCTAGGTTTGGAAGAATTATTAGCCAAACAAATCCCACAGCTACCGGCCCTTTCGACAACAACTCGTCGAGCATGGACTGAGGTCTCACCTGAGGTAGTAGGAGTGGGTGTTGGAACTAGGTTTCTACACCCTTTGGATGTCTTGATGTGGTCTGGAGGGGTCGTAAACCATTTTGTGGCCTCATGCCACTCTGGACTATTATCAGGATTTTGCGAAGATCTGCATGGGTGTACTTTCTTATTAATGAAATTATTATAGATCAGATCTACTTCTTATTGTCCTTAAGCAAACATTTAATAGAGATAACTAGTGCAAGCACCCATAAAAGTTATAGATTTGCATAAACTCAAAACATAAGCATAAGTTCATAGATTGGAACAGATATATAAACTACAAATTAACCAGATCCACAAAATTTCAGAATCAACACAGTAATTCGGAACCAACTTATCTTTATTGATATCTTTGTTTAGTATAGTCCACTTTCCGCCGTGCGCACTCAGCTGTAGCAGTTTGCGCACACAACTGTGTACTCTACCAAGCCTCTACACACACAACTGAAGAGCCTATTCCACTACTATCTAACCCGACTCGGACTTACAGAATCAGATCCATTATTTCCTTTACAAACCCATACATTCCAGATCAACCAAAAACAAGAACTACCTTCTACCCTTAGATCCTTGCTCTATTTAGTCGACTTACTTCCTATTATTCTATATTATTTCTAGGTGAACAACCCTTTGACTCAGCCTATTACATTTCGCGCTCCATGCATTTTGGAGATTTACAATATTATTACCCTAACTTATAGGATTTTAGCCCTAGAACCATTACACATGGCCTCTGCTACCCAACAATGACTTTGATTTTATCTACAAGATAGCTACGTGAGGTTAGGATTGGGTGAATCCAATTGTATATGGAAGGATATTGTGGGAGTGTGCAAATTCTTGCACCTCGAATTCAGACAAAGAAGATGAATGCTAGCATAATGGGTTGAACGAAGCAACAATGCTAAATTGCAACATGATGACTAGGTCGCTACATTGCATAATAGCTTAGGTCCAAGATCTACCGACATACGATGGATTGACAATGGTGGACGAATTCCTAACCAAGTTTGAGAGTGCAGTACCGAACAAATAGTGGTTCAAAGCATTAAAATGGGTGCTCTGAGTGACACCTACACGATGGTGGAAGCCACATCAAAAGGCTAGGTGGAATTGGTGCAAAGATTGAAGGTGGATCCATGTATGGATTGGAAGTCCCCAGTGTGGAAAGCGATTTGGGCAGTTGGGATGAGGTGGTTTGAACAGCCGCCTGCATCAATAGGTGTAGACAAGTTTTGTGCAACCCATCTCCAAACTAAGAATTAAAAGGTAGAACCTAATGTGGCAGCAGGAAAAGTGATGCATTCCTTGAATATTTCACGACAGAACATTCGAATGGACATGAAGAAACAATGTTCACCAAATAAAATTAACCAATTGGGATCTACGGATACTAGTGGATCAACGAGCCTATAGAACCATAAGCAAGAGAAGGATTGTGAAGATGATCTCATCATCGACAAGATGGGACGGAACCAGGTGAATGGAGAGAAATCCCGAGACCATAGTCCCTGCAATTCGAATAAGATGTGAGGACCTAGGTAAAAGAATTTGGTAGCTATAGGAAGCCATTGAATGAGGGGACTTGAAATATCATGAGCTCGATGAAGAATGGGCATGGATGAGGAAGAAAAGCATGATATTGGCTTAAGAGCTTACAAAAATAAAAATTTGAGTCCCACAAGTTTGCTGCGAGAACCTAAGCAAGATGGGACTAGGCTTGGCTAGCCCTACGACTACATTAGAAACAGTTGCAAACCTGTTATCATGGCTATAGGGGAGCATACCATACATAGAAGAATGTGATACACTAATGGACACACAGGTAGGTGAAGGTTTCCCACAGCCTGGGCTAGCAAGATAGTTGAGGCCTCACAACTAGGGTGTGACCACTTGACTATATGTAGAAAGCACAGTCTCAACACTTCAAGCAGTTGAAAGAAGGCACTGGATTGTAAACAAGTCTACAGGAGAGCTGTGCGGAAAGGAGGTTCTACACAGGGCCAGTAGGTCTCCAGGATCACAATCATGCATAAGAGGTTGTGTTGCCGTGTAGGTAGGATGGGAGGTGACTGTTGAGGTCACTATTCATGATAAGAAGTCCAATTTAAGGTAGAAATGAGCATGCAATGGGCCATTAAGACCGGAAATTAGAGCCATATTTAGGAGGATCTACCACCAAGAAGCTATTAATGACTCAGAAGTGGAGGGGATGATCAAATTGAAATTTAGATGTGACTATAAAATCCCCCGGGGTAGCCTCGAAACAACACTTAGATATTTGAGATTTGAGCCAATACAGAGCAGCAAGCACCAAGCTACTTTTCCACCCATGAGTAAGTACCCGAAAGAATCCAGGATAGAAACCATGTCATCTGCGAGAACTAGAGTGTTATTCTTGGAAGAGCCCCATTTGACCCAGGAGGAGCTTGGAGAAGCCGCTGCTACACCAAAGGTTCCAAAGTCCCCCTACACACCGTGACCCCAGAAAGACAGGCAGAATATGAGGCCAGTTTAGGTATCACCACGATTCAGTAATTTGTCAATGGCAAAAAAGGGCAAAGCTATCACCACTCAAACTTAGGGAGAAGAGGAAGATTTTCAAGCCCTGATCGCTCAGATTGAAACATAGGATGATGAAGTGGAAAATGTCTCCCAAGTACTTTCGGCGATAACGCTACCGCCATACATCTCCCCATTGAAAGGGATGGCCAAGTTCCCGAACAACCTCGAGGCCACGAAGAGTATGCTCCAGATCCCTGATAAGGTTTGACAGTCTGCCACTGGGGCGGGTATCGAATATCAAGTTCGAAGACTGGGACCTCGCAGATAGTGAGAAGTTCTCCCAATTGGCCGTGGAAGCATTACTGTAGCAGAAGTGGTTACGGGGTGTGGAGAAGGCTGGATTACTTCATTTGAGGTGGATACCCCACTACCACCATGCGACCATCACAATTTTTGTTATCCAACAACTACTGTGTCTAGTACATGATGGCTATGTCTGGCTAGAGGAACTAATTCCCATCACTGCTGATTTAGTACCAAGGGGTGTGGAGAAGGGTATGTAATAGCAAGTATCAAACACTGAGGGGTGCATGTCACCACCTAGTTACTGGGTAGCAAGCTCATGCAAAAATTCCACACAGACAAGGTACCAGCATTTGTCGTTGTGCTCACAGAGCAGTGTGCAGTGGGGGTTTAGTTCAACTGGGCACAGTTTCTCTACGATGAATTCTTAATGAATTGTCGGGAAGCCGAGGAGTAGGGTAAGACCTTCCACTACACCTGGTTGCTCCTACCAATCCTCCAAGCTTCAGGGGAGCTACTGAAGGGTAGCCAGTTTCCCACCATTGAGAAGAACATACATGAAGATGTGTGGTATAACTCCCTGTGGGCAACAAAAGGTGCCATGTGGGTTCACGAGATGAAGGTGTTTTGGATATTTATGGAGGTGAGTATCTGGACATGGATCAACCATAGACTGCGGTTATCCCCAATAGTATAGAATAGTTTGCAAAGAAAGGTTGAGTTCAAGGCAAATATGAATAATCTATATATCTGGGCATGAAAAGATCCAACCAGAACGTAGGTAAAGCTTCAGTTCATTGCAATTGATGATGCAATTTTTGAGGTAATGGCGGCATGGCCTTTGGAGTGGCATGCCCTGGACTTGGCTGAATTAGAAAATATTGCAGCATAGCAATGGAAGAAGGAAATCAAGCTATGTATCACAAAGTTGGCAGAAAGGATGCACTAGGAACAAAAAGTGGCCACGCAGTGGGAGGTGACCTAGGCAGCAGCAGAAACCACCACTGCACTTGCCAAAGAAATCAAGGAATATCAGGAAATGTCCATGGAGAAGGACATACAGGGAGAATTGGAGACATAGGAATGCACGGACATTAGGACAAAATTGACCCAACTAAAGAGACTGCGTATCCAAGAGTAGCCACCTACACACAAAAAGACAAAAATAGCAAAGACCTTGGAGGGAGATCTTCTTGCCAGCAACGAACTAGTGTGTGATGTCAATAAGGGTGCTCTAGAGGAGTTGATGATGGAGCAGACAACTATGTTGGGGGCACTCAGAGGAAAGTTGCAAGCATTACAGGTGTGATCGCTAGGAGGAATGATATCGAACCTTGCGGAAGGTACATTTGCAATTGAGCACATGGTGCGTGCCCTGACAATGAACACTTTAGCATTACCAGTAGGCAGCGTCCTAGCAGAGGCTAAAGGTGACATGAGGGGTTGGAGGTTGAATTTGGTTGCCCTTCATAGAGAGACACTATATGAGCTGTAGGATGGGGTAACTGATGAGCTCTGCGCCAAGGAAGGTCGCACCCTCCAGGTCTTAATGGAGCAAAAGGGAAATCTGGAACATATCACTCTACAACATGATGACTTGGTTGCACACAATCAAGGATTGGAATAGGCCATGGAGGAGGTCTATAGCAGTGTAGCAAAACTGGTTGTGCTAGTGGAACTCCCAGAAGCTGAAAAGATTCATCACGTGGTGGCAGGATTCTGTAGGGCCCAAGAGGAGGCCGCGAAACCTCAGTTGGAGTTGAACTTGTAGATCATGGAGCTAGGGCTGAAAACATAGCACCTTACACCCCCAGAAGTGAGAGAGCAGTGCTGATGTGCAATTCAAGTAGGATTGGAAGTAATAGAGCACATTGTATAGGACTGCATGGGATTGTTGGATCAGTCGCTTCTATACTCACATCACTACAAGAAGATCCAACGCTGCAACAAGTAGAGACAAATGCACAGGAGTTGCAGCAAGCTTATGACAATGTCTGGGGGACTACGCAAATGGTCACCCTCACTCAACGCTTGGCAAAGATGAGAGAGGTCCAGGTTCTGCAGGAACAAGTGTACGCGTCACACTAGAGAGAAGCCAGGCTCAAAGCATGTATCCGGCCTTGGCTTGAGGAAGCGTTCACAATCACCACTATGATTGAGTGGACACTGACCTAGCTACAAGTTACATATGCGCTAAGGTAAGAAGGTGCTTCTAACAACACATCAGAACACTGCATACAATTGATACAATAGGAAGCAGAAGAATGTGTGGCAGAGCTCAACACAATGCAGAGGTTATTGGATGGACTCTGAGTGAAGATCACTGCACGAGCCAAGTGACTCGGGATGAGTCACGATGATTGTCTTGGGGGCTTTTTGGGTAGCAGATCCCCCACGTAATGATTTTGGGACTTAAAGCCCACATTCTTGGGTATTGTATTGTAAAAGCTCCACGAAGTGCACAGAGCATGAATTGTAATGAGTCAAGTCTAAGGGTATTCCACCCTAAAATATTGTAAGATAATTTAGAATGTGTCGGCCTACCCATGGTCTGCAAACCATGGGAATGTATAAATAGAGCAAGGCTCTGAGTATAGAGGTCAGTTTTTTGGTTAGATGGAAAGTCGTAGGGGTTTATGAATGCAAGATTACTCTAAGTTTGTAAGTCTGAGTCGTGGTTGGTAGTATTTACAGTAGGCTCTATAGTTGTCTGTGCAGAGGCCTGGTAAAGTGTACAGCTATGTGCACGGACCCTTACAGCTGAGTGTGCAGGGCATATTGGATTGTATTGAATAGAATATTAATATAAGATAAGTGTTTATGAATTATTATGTATCTGGTCACACATCTTTATGTTTTTCCTTATGTTATGGTTTTATGCATATCTTTAATATTTATGGTTGTGCACACTGGTTATAACTACTGAATACTTGACTAAAACCCTGAGAATTATATCAGATCTATAATAACCACAACATTAATAAGGAATCTAGGAAGTGCCCTGTCACAAAGCTACGAGAAGGCCAGACAGCTGCGAAGAGCAGTGCGAGTGCACAAATCTATTCGGGAGCCCTCCAGGCCTGATCAAGACATCCCTAGGGTGTAGAAACCTCGTTCTAGCACCCTCCAATACTACCTCGATTGAGATATCAGTCTGCGCTCTGTGGATTGTTGCTGAAAGCGCTGGTCGTCTAGGATTTGTTTGGCTAAAACATTTCCGAACCTGGCTCAGGCCCCAATAAGCCAACAACTAGGATGAAGATAAACTACCTGGAATGATGATTGTGTCCCTAGTATAGTCACCAATTAGTTATGTAGAATTTTTCATCTACGAATAAATACAATTTCCCTAGGTGGGTAGCTACACCTAGAATAATAGATTTAAAGCATTTATCATTTTTCTATAGAAGATAAATAAGAAAAGGAACCTACTTGTTATATTTTGCTTTCACTTTGTCTCGTTTGTATGGCTCCCGTTTCTCCTTCTTAATCTTAATTCACTCCACAAGTACCTGCAATTATAAACAGAGCAAAAGAACCAATCAAAGAAAGAGATCTATCTACTATAAGAAAATGGAATTGAAATAATTTACACATATAATCATCATACATAGAGACAAGAATATGGGAAAAGGTGTAAACAACTTTATTAAGTAGAAAGAAGAGTTACAACCATAAAATCTGATCCAATCTCACTCCTCCAGCTTGAGTTCCATCCAACATCACATCAAAAGCACAACACTCCTGCAACATAACAATACTTGCTGCCAATCTCAAACCTCACGCCAATAGTATCTTCTTACAAATTTTCAAAGTCCAACCTTTAATCACTTAGATGAGTGCTCAATTTATAGTAAAATGGCGGTTGTTTGGTCATAAATGCGAGTATTGAATGGCCTTCAAAACTTAGAGTTAGTTTCCATGGAGGAATGGATGAGAGGATAGGAGGTTACTTAACTCATTCCCTATCCAATTTGGAGCTCATAGGAGATGATAAGTGTTAGAATCTTCTAGAATTCTCAAGAAGATAAGAATATTCCCAGAACCCTATGCAGAATTCACTCAATCTTGCCCATCTTGGGTCAAAGTGGGCCTAAGTTCACTGAAATGCACCCTTGCACGAGCCTACCTACATTGAAGCACATTTACCCCTAATCAAGGCTATGCTAGTCCCTCAAGGAGGCATTTTTGGAGGTCTTCAGGTCAGGAAACTTTCAAGGAAGGAGGCATTCAAAGTGATGACTTGTCTAGGGCATGTAGCAACTAGATAGGGTTGGATGAGCCCTAATAGCATTGATCTAAATGTTGGGAGTGATGTACCCAAGTGGATCTATAACACATTGTTAAACAATTTTTGTGAAATTCGATTTTGACTCAAAAATCAATTTTTGATATATGTTCTTTCAATGTTGACTCAACAATCCTTTTGCAAAGTATAATTTTGTTTTGTATGAAGAAGTGAATTTATATGAAGCATATCTCAACTCTTGGAAACCGTTGATGCAGATTTGCAAATCGATTTGAAATTTTACTTGTGTAATATTTAGTGATATGTGAAAAGATAATCGTGGGAAGAAACCATCAAGGGAAATGGATGTATTATCATACTTTCAAAAGGCTCCATCCAAAATACACATTATCTTCACGATTCAAGCTCCTTTGAACAATCTGTTACTGAGAGAGAGGTTAACTCTTGAGGAAATGCATTTGATATCCATACGATCAATAAATAATAGGTTCCTCAAGTGATCAGGGTGAGATAAATGCAGTTTCAACAACAATTGGTGATGAAAATGTTAAATATTTTTCCTTGGAAGGTGACACAATCCATTTGCAGAAAAGGAAAAAAGGCCAATGGACCGTAGGGAGATGATTCCAAGAAAATTGGGTCTCGAGTTTTCCATTTATTAAATAAATACGTCCTACAAATGAGAACGAGGTTTTCTGACAAGTTAGATGTAATGCATGTAGTTGGAAAAATCGAAAGGTAGTGAAATTTTAGATGAATCTAGATACAATACAAAAGCATACAGAAAAGGTGTATGAAAAGAAACTGTAAATGGTAAAGAGAAATATATTGTTAGATGGAAATCTATTGAGAAATGTCGACATATAGAACATGTAGAAGAATATAAAAAATATTTAATAAGTAAGAGGAAACTTGAGGCAAGTGGAGGAACCATCATATCTCTATTTGAAAATACGATGGAAAGAAGTTTGTAATTCAAGACGATACAATTGAGCACTGTATTTCACATCTTATCTAAAGTTCTTCTTATGACAGATTATCCAGAGGACATGAAATTTATATCTTTTCTTCAAGTGTCAAAATTTCCATATTCTCATTGGTCTGTAATTAGTGGTTGGGAATGGGCAAGATATCTAGCTCAAATAGGAAAGGTTGATTTGAAAGAGAACATTTCAAATTCTAGGTTTTAGGCATTGTCCTTGGATGAGGTTATGGCTATAGATAATACGTCATGGATTTTCATGAGAATTTATATGGTTAATGACCATATTAGGCATTCATATCTACTTGGGATTAAAAATATGAGAGATACTTTGACAACTGAATATATTTATGAACTTTTTCTTAATGATTTGAAGGAAATTGGTATGGATCATTTAATTATTGAAAAAGGGACGGTATGTGTTGGAGCAGATGGAGCATCGGTAATGCAAGAAAAAAGGAATGGCCTTCGTGTTAGGCTACAAATATCAACTTCACAATATATCCTTAATATTCATTGTTTGCCTCATAGGATGAATATTGCATTTAAAATAGTAAGCAAGTTTCCATCAGTTTCAAAATTTGAAGATCTTGTGTGTGAGACTCATGCATACTTTTCTCATAGTCCCAAATGATATTTAGAGTTTCAACAATTTGCAGATGGTGTTATTGATGGAAAAATAAACTACTAAAAGATGTTGATATAAGATGGATCTCATTAAATGGACCAGCTCAAAGACTATTTAGTGAGTTTAAATCTTTGGTATGGTTGATGTATGAAAATCTCTACAATGTAGACAAAGCTCATGATCTTCTTTCTCAACTAACTAATATAGAGACATTACTGAAATTGGTTGGAATTGTTCCTCTGCTACATGCAATGAATGCCCTCATGAAAATGTCTCAGAATCACATAATGTATATTGTGGAATACACAAATCCAAGAAATTCGACATGTCTTTCATTGGATAATTTGTATATGATGCTAGACTCTTTTACTAGTCTAGAGTTTAAAAGTTGGACTAAGATCATCAATATAGAAAATAATAATTTTTTTTTTACATTTGATGAAAAATGGATACTATGTATCGTAGTGTGTGGGTATATGGTTCCCTTTCATTATATTAGTAATATGGGACAAATCACCAAAGATTTCCCCATGTCAAGAGACCAATTGGATAATATTGTGAGTTTAGTGAGACAAAATTTGATAGAAATTGAAAATCACTATCATTAGAGATAATAGAACGATTCCCTTGAGATGAATTATTGGAGGCCATGTGTGTGGTATACCCACAATATTGGAACAATTGTCAATGTCCAAGAAATTTAAAATTTGATTTTCAAAAAAGATTAAAATGTTTAGTAGACCATTTTTGGAAGAAAGTGTTGGAAATAATACTTACG